>APFE030062032.1:6826-97138 GCA_000404065.3 Pinus taeda | reverse complement strand
GGGTACTTCCTGAATCAATCAACACTATTCCCTTTTTCTTCTTGATTTTTCCTTCTATCTTGATGGTTTGAGGAGTGTAATTCCCGCCAATGCATTACAAGATATCATCGGATTAATTTGTTCTTCATCTAGGCTTTGTTCCTGGAGTATATCCTCTTCTTTTGACCTTTCTTGCTCCTTTTCTTCTTCCTCTTCACAATCTATGTAGAATAATTTCTTCTCAGACACTTATGACCTTTAGTGTATTTGCTATCACAACTATAACAAAGCCCTTTGCTCTTTTTTCTTCCAATTGTTGTGGCGTCAACCTTATAGGTTGTGGAAGACTAGGGACAACACTTCCATCTTTATAGTTGTGAGTGGCATGCTTCCTGGTTGCCATAATTTTGCTTTCCATTTTTCTTGCTAACCTGAATGCCTTCTCTAATGAATCAGGTTCCCAAAGGCGAACATCATATTGGATATTATCCTTTAAAGACCCTATGAACACATCAATCCTATGCTCCTCTGGAATATCTTTTACCCTTATGTCCAATTTTTCGAACTCCTCAATGTGCTCCATTATTGAACCCTTTTGTTTGAGACTTATCAATTGGCTAAAAAAAGTGTTGCTTTTTGTATCCTCATAATGTGCCAGCAATTCTTCCGTAAAAATTGCCCAAGTGATAAATTGTTTACGAGAGCAAAGCCATTGATACCATACAAACTGATTTGGTTCCAAATATAAAGTTGCCATACGTACCTTTTGTGTGTTTTGCACATTATTGAGATCGAAAAATTGCTCCATCTGTAATATCCATGTTGCAGGATCCTTGCATCAAACTTCCTCATATCGATTTTTGGAATATGGTGGGTCTTCGATCCAACATTAGAGTCTATGGAATCATGATTAACATTTCTTTTGTTCTCATCATGAGTTTCCTTTAGTACCCTTTCACCCTTATTGACCATTTCTTGTAGCAACTTATTCATATTTATCTTCAATTCTTCCATCTTATCATCCATGCCATCAATTTTAGCTTCTACGGCTTTCTTTAAACCATCCATCTTAGCTTCTACATCTTTCCTTAAACCATCCATCTTAGATTTTGTTGCTTTTTTTGCAAGTGACATTTTTTGCACTTGGTCTTGTAAGTTTGATATATCATGTAGCATTTCTTCCTCTTCTTCATGAGTCATGCTAGAGCTTTCAGGTTCCTTACTAGGTGTTTGCATTTTCTTTCCTCGGGGCATCAGTTACTGATAATAATGCTCTAGTATGCCCTTTGAATTCCTTCAAAATAAATTTTCAAACCAAGCTTAAGCAAAAATTTAAGAAAATCTACACACCTTTTTTCACTTTGCAGGAGCTTGATATTGCCTCTGATGTATCTTTGTACTTTCTGATCATCTAGTTCTGAATTTGTGATCTATAGTAGCCATTTGTGTCCTCTTTCCAATGCCACAAGTCTGACCCAAATTGGTTTCTCCAAGGAAGAGTTATGCGAAATCTCCCATAGTGAATTGATTATAGACTAGTTCAGTAGAGCGAACTTGTACGACGTGCCACGAGTCACTGTTTCGACCTTTGGATCTGAAAGATACATACAAGAAACTACCATTCGTCCTCTTTCTGCACCTTCTTATGAAATTTCAATCCGATCCCCAGAGAGAAAGTTATGACGATTTTCCCCAGGTCACCTGTTTGGAATGTAATTCAGGAGTCTGCAAAAAGACCAACTTCCTCAGATCATATCTCCGAAAATATTGCGTGAAAAGATCTAAAATTTGGACCCAAGGTTAAGCGTGATTTCTTCTCAAATGGGTTTTTTTTGCGACTTCTGAAACGTCACAAAAAAAAAAATTATAGTGAAAATTCCACGCTGACCTGTTTGGAGCAGCGAAACCCTAGAATCCAAAGCTCTGATACCAAATGTTATGAAACCAGCTCAAGAAAAGATAGAAAAGATAGATCAACGCCTTAGAATTCAGCCTCTTCGAGGGGGCCACCTCCTTTACATTACATAAATGAACAATTCTTGGATGATTCAAATGACAAAACCTCCTTTCTATATATAGGAGTCTAAGGAGTCACAATATAAACCAGCTGACCTAACAATAATAATATAAAGCCACAAAAATAACAACAGAGGGATTCTATGGGGCACAGTAATAACAATACGGGGGCAATAGGGGCACAACAATATTAATAAGGGGTATAGCTACAATAGTAATGGGGTAATCGCTAGTATTATAGGGACCCAACAGAAATGGTCCAAAAGGTATATCAAACAAACAACCCTTGGAACAGGAGGTCTCATCACGAGCCGCCCTGCCCACTATTCGCTCCTCCCTCGTGAATGGAATTATGACTAACTGGTCACCAAGCCAGCATAATGGCCTACATTTTGACATTACACAACGTTTCCTGGCATACACAAAGGACTATGGTTCCAGGGGTGAAACAAACAACTCTGCCAAGGTTATGGACACCTGTCAGCAGCAAAGCACTGTTAATGGTATTGAAGTCGCATTTTTACACCAATAGGTAAGAAGATTGCATCCTCTTGTTTCTTATGCCGTGGTAATCAATTATATAATATTACCCAACCATATAACGCATGACTATATATTGTCACCAATCATTACAGAACTAGTGACAGTGACTGCATGAGACTCTCTATTTACGGCAAATGTCTTATCCCCGAACTTCCATTAAATCACCACAGTCTCTTACGTACTAAAGCGATGTAACTTTATACCTCGATTTCAGTAATAGGTTGTTTTTGTAAGCATGGCATATTGCCATACGTTGTTCCATAAAGACCTTGCGATAGAACAGGCGCTGCTCCTTTATTTGACGGCTGGGACAGCCTATCACATTGCGGGCGGGGAGGGTAACCTCATCATTCTCTAGAGCACGTTTCAGTCCGTCATTTGAGAAATTGTGTACTCAGGCACAACACGACGCAACAATATTATCTTTTTCTATTTTTGTTTTCTTCTGCATGAGTTGTTGTTCAAAGCCATCTCCACTGCATATGCTGTAGCATTAGAATTTGAACGAGTAATACGCCATCAGCTTCTCTGCGTCTCAACAAACAGCTGCCGTTCCTTTGAGAATTTGCAGTGAAACCATGGGAGGAAGTTCAGTTCGCTGAGAACCGCAAGTGTTAATTATTTCGGCTGCAGCCCAGAAAATCCTGAAGAAAGCACGATGGCTGACCTATCTCAACCGCCTAAAGGAGTCCAATGAAATAGTAGCAATTGAATTTTTATAGAATTTGCAGGAAGACTACTCCACAGTAAGAGGAAGACGAATAGCAGTCATCGATGACATAATAGCAGAAGTCTCGGGACTGCCAGCCACTGGACTAGTATGGAAGATAAAGAAGGAAAGGTTGCAGAAGATTTTAGAAATCTTTCAGGACGAGGGCGAGAGCTTGACAATTTGAGGAAAAGGGGTGCTGCCAGCAACGCTAGGAGAGCCATGGGCAGAATTAGCAAAAATCATCCAAAGCTACATCATCTTTGAAGGCAAAAAGGACATGGTAAGACCACGACATCCTAAACTCCTAGCTGTTTTAAAACAAAAATGTGCTGTGAATTTACCTTCATTGTTGAATTCACTACTTCATGACATTGCACGAAGCATGAAAAGAGCACAACACGTAGAGTCAGTCATCAGCCACCACGGATTAATTCGGTTGATAGTTAACTATAGTCTCACCCAGCAGCAAAGCAGCTAGGAAGAACTAATTACCATCATCAACGGAGGGTTGGCCACATCCGGACGCCCGAAAAAACGAAAACAAGTTACTAGCACACCCCAACGTTCAGAAAAATGGAAGCAGGACACTTGCACAACGAAGCAACCTGAAAAATGGAAATATGACACCAACACATCCGAACAACCAGAAAAATGCAGAAAATCGGCCCGGCTCGCATGGCTACGAGGGGGGCTGGCAAAGCCCCAGGAAGGCATGAGCCAGACAATAGAAATCGAAGATGAGCAAATCCAAAGCGAGGATACAGAAGAAAAAGACGATGAGGAAGCAGAGCAGTTTGCAGAAGCAGAAACAGAAGAAGAAGACGATGAAAAAGATGAGCAATCTGAAGAGGAAGGGGACGAGGGAAAAGAAGTCGAGCAGTCGAGCAGGAGGAAGGAATGGAACAGCAGGAAGGTAGCCCATTACAAGACCCGTTAGGGGAAGATGAATTGGCCAAAATTTTGGCCAATATGGGCGAATATGGCCAACCCCTGAGTCCATCGATCCTCCATGCCGTAGAGAAACCCCAGGAGAAAGATGCACCCGAGGAATCACATGCAGAAGAGGCGGAAGTAGAAAATTTATCCATTCATAATGAGAAGATATCAGAAAACGCTGAGCAGGAACAACTCGTTCCTAATCAGAAGGCACCAGAAGAAAGTCTGGAGGAAATAAGGGAAGAAGAAGAGTTAGCCAAAGAAATAATAGAGCCAATTAAGGTTCTTACCTCGGAACAGTGACCCCAGGGAGAAGATCAGGAAGCTAGCTGCAGTCCAAACCGCAGCAAACAACCTGCTTTTCCTTCTGAAGAAATGATGGAAATAAGGGAATTACGAAAGGAACAGCAGAGATTGTTGAACATAATAGTCCAGCTTCACCAGCAGATTAGGGTTCTGAAGGCGAGGCAAAGGGTAAAAGGGACTTCGGGAAGAAAAGGATTGACCACACCAGTAAAATCACTTAAGGGCAAGAGGCGGAGAACCAGAATCCATCCTACTGCTCAAAACCCTAACAAAAGCCAAGCTGTTGTTCCAAATGAAGCTGAAAAGCAGACTGCTGTTCCAATTGAAAAGGAACAGCAGTGGGTTGGTGTTCGTGTTAAAATTGAAAAGAATGATAAGATAGTTCAGACAGAGGCACCACCTTCAGGAATAATAAAGGTTCTGAACTCGAAGCAGCGCAATAAGAAAGTTTAGGTAAAGCTCTCGGCCTCCACAACTGCATGGAAAAAGGATCTGAAAAAAATAGCCCTTCACAAAGGTTTGAAGCAGGCCCAACAAGAAGTAGAAAAGCTTAGGGAGCAAACGGTCCCCTAAGAAAAATATGAAGAACTACAGCAGCAGCTAAGGAACGTCAACTTATCTGAAAGCCAAGCTTTTGAAGGATGGCGAAGGGAACAAGAGAAAGTTGCAAAGGTAACCCATAGATTAGATGTAGTTATTAAACAGATGGATACCTTGTGTTCTCTATACAATGACATCCTAGCATGTAGAGCCCCTGCCAAGAACTATGCCCTATTTCTAATGGAAAGGTATTTACAATTGAAAATAAAGGCTGTTAAAGCAGGTGCTCCCATACAAATTAACAATATAGATGATTTCATAAATTGCTGTAAACATTATGGGGTAAAGGTGCAAAGGTTATTGTGTGAATTTTACTTGCATAACCTTGTACTAGAACAAGAGACCGAACTGAACCCTGGCCCTTTTGTTGGGGACATTCAATTGCAAGCATTTATTTCATTTGCAGTCAATCAAACTAAATGGCTGAAAGCCTACAACGCTTTTCAAAGACAAGAAAACGGATTAGATCTATGGGTAAGAGCTGAGCCTAGAGACCCAGAACAGTTATGGAGGAAACATAGAAATCTCATGAAGGCTCTAGGAGTGATTGAAGCATTAGGACCCATGCATGAAGCAATCATTCGGCAGGGACTTGAATACTTTTCCTCTATTAAAGACCCTGCCATTGAAGCAGCTAAATTTCGATATCAAATATCTAATCCGAATATCCAGTTCAAAGAACCATTTAAGTATGAGAATTTTAAACTTGCTGCTAACCGATTTCCCCTCTATGGAAAAATTGTTTTGAGGGCAGGGCCATCCTGGTTAGGATATAGGTTCCGGAGTCCAATCATTTGGCATCCTGCACCCGGATACCAAGCCCTATATGAGATGCTTGAGGGTTAGACAGGCCATTTCTTTGATCATTTAGTTTCGCATCACGGCTGTAGGCCCTCACACGAGATTCCATCTGCAGCCTACTCACTCACTGCCTTGCATGTCAACTACAATGTTTTCATGAGGCCATGAAAAAGGGTAAGCTGGGGGGTGTGTGGAGTATCAAAGAAGGTATGTTTTGATGGTTATTTCAGTATCTTTTCATTAGGACTTATAAGCCTTTTTGAATTAGAAACTTAGACAATAATAAGAAATTATAACGAAACATGTGAGATTAATAGAGAACGCTAATAATTGTCATTCCTATGTGCAGGAGGGAGGAAAAACGGAAAGTGGCCATCCTAAAGGAAAAGACAAAGATGAATTAACTACTGTCCCTTCGACGGGAGACCGTGTGCAAACCAGATCAAAATGGACCAACCCAGGAAAGGAAGCAGAGATACCAACGTGGCGCAGAAAAGGAAAGAAGTGACTTAGGATTAACGATTCTGCGAATCCCTCAGGATCTTAGATCCTGAGGGATCCTGAGGGATCGTTGTTTTATCTATTTCTGCATCTAGATATCTTCGTCATCTTCCTTATATAAGGGATAGCGTTGTTGGCCAGAGGGGGATGACTTTATGTAATTTCTTTTAAGAAAGATCAAGACTATGATCATTATGTTCTGTTAAAGACTAGAGTTACTGTAATTTTACTTCATGCATTAATACAGACTTGGTTACTGTTTTATCTTTGAGCCCGGATCAATCTTAAGCGGTGTACCCCTGGAGGCTAAGGGCTCGGCCCTCGAGGACACTTGCTCTTGTACCATTACACGTGGTTTCTGTGTGGTTTGTTTGTCGACGTGATCTGGTAATCTGTTGTATTTTATAATTTTTATGTTACATGCTCTGTTGTGTTTAACTCATTTAATGTTCCTGCAAACAAAAGTGTTGTATTGACGCTGCACCATGTTACCAATCCTTTAAGTGTTGATATAATTCAATTAATCTCTACAGGATATTGTCATTCCATTACAGAGTTTTATGCGATTGTGCCTTAGCATTACAACATTTATCTTGAAGGTTCTGATTTCACATGATTATTGAATCCTTGAATGATACTGTTTTCATCTTGAGATGCAATCGTATGCTTTTATTTAGAGTGATAACAGAGTCAGATTAAGCATGTTGTGTTTATATGATTTTTAGTATTGTTCCATCTTGGATCTGTAGGTAGTGTTGTTCCATAGTATGTGTACATCTTAAGAGCGAAGGACTGATGTTTGGATTGGTGTGATTAAATAGAGTTACAGCTCAATGAACTTGGTTACTGCTTATTTCTGAATTTTTTTTCCATTTCTGAATTGTTGTTCCATTTCAATTGTCATTCCATTTCTGAATTGTTGTTCCATTTCTAAATTGTTGTTCCATTTCAATTGCTGTTCCATTTCCAGATTGCTGATTTGCTGTTTTCTTTACTTTCCATTTCATTTCTTATTTATTAAGGATGATCTCAGGCTGTAGTGAGCATCAACATCTGCTACCTGGCTCCCAGACCTCTGATCTATTCCCATCAGTTACGAAAGGGATGGGTTATTGCTACCGAACCCTTGGCTGATGTGTTGTTTTATTTCATTGCTATTTTCTTTACTTGCCGTTTCATTTCTATTTATTAAGGATGATCTCAGGCTGTAGTGAGCATTAGCATCTGCTACCTGGCTCCCAGACCTCTTATCTGTTCTCATCAGTTACAGAAGGGATGGGTTATTGCTACCATACTCTTGACTGATGCATTGCTTTGTGTGATTTATCCTTTTGAAGAAGTTAAGTTATAGATATGCATTAGTTTACTCTTGTAGTTTTAAACAACTGTACTACGAGCATTACTCTGACAAATGCTAAGCCTCAGACTGAGACACTCTTTGAAATAGCAAGACGTTCCCGAATTGACATATTAATGTGAGGTAACTAGAGGTGAAAGAGACCCTTTTTATAGCTCTACACCTGTCATGTGTTTCAAGCATCCATTGTTGATGTACCACTGATTTTCTTCTCCTTCTACATACAAGGCTATACCACATCTTTCTATTTGCAATTATTTCTTTCTCCATGTTTTGGGACCCAATGAAGCTTGCTCCTTCTGAGATGTTTGCCGAAATTTACTCCTGCATTCAGAATCTTCATGACCGAAGTTGTTACAGATAGAGCATTCTATTTCATTTTCAAGAGCAGAAAAGTTTTTGTAGGTATTTTTCATGATCCCAGTCACATTCCTTTGATTTTGTGCTTCTCTAGTCATGATGGTCTTGTAAGCAACATATTGGGTAGCTTTGTGTCCAAAGTTATGACATGAAAAACATTGGCCATTAAAGAAATTCCTGCGATTATCGAATCTATTGACCTGATGATTGTAGTTTCCATTGACATTCATTCTTGAAGCAAATTTACACTGATTTACCTGTGGTTGGTTATAGCTTCTGTTCATCCTTGAAGTAGATTGAACCCGATTTACCTGGTGATCTACTTTATGCCTTTGCTAACGATTGTCAACCTGTTCACTTCTCCTTGCTGCATCAAGATAGCTTTTGGAGGTTGATGGCTTTTGTGCTTGAGATGCTTCTTCAGTATATCCAAGACCTGTCTTTATCAAAGGAGAACGTTTCACTTTGATAATTTCATCTAAAGTTTCTGATCCTTTCGCAAATCTACGATTGAGAGCTTTTGTTTTCTCAATATCTTTTCTTAGAACCACAATTTCACATTCTAACTTTTCATTGTGTTTTTCCCTTTCAGCAAGTTGGAATGTCAGAGTATCTATAATCATACTCTTTTCTTCTAAACAGATTTTAAGTTTAGAAATTTCTTCATAGAGACCATCTTCATCTAAAGCATCCAAGAAATCATCATCTTCAAAAGCCATCAAAAGTCTATAATCATTACCATATTCATCTTCATCACTATTTGATAAACCATTGCTATCTTCATGCGTATAGTAGCTCTTCTTACTTACATTCTACTTTCTATTCCATTTTGCCTGTTCCTTACCTTTATCAAGCTTATCTTTATGAGGAAATTTGGTTGCATAATGACCGACTCTTCCACAAGCAAAGCATTTGAAAGGTAGTTTACCTCTGAATCTTCTAGAACCTCGTTGAACGTTTTTGACAAAGTTTGCTTCTTCCTCTCCTTCTGAAATGTGTCCCAATTCATTGAGATATTCTCTTCCTAAAGCCTTGAATGCGGGTTCTCTCATATCTGATGGACCTCCTTTTCTCATTTCAATAGCAGTTAGGATTCCATGCAGCTATGTCATAGTCATACTCTGAAGATTCTGCTTTTCTTCTATGGCGGAAACTTTTGATTCAAACTTAGAAGACAAGGATCTTAAAACATTTTTAGCTAAAGTAACTTCTTTTATCTCTTCACCCAAGTTTTTCATGTGATTGACAATCTCATCTATACATAGGAAGTAATGAGCTATACTTTCACCATTGTGCATTTTGAGAGTTTCATATTAAATTATGAGAGATTGTAGTTTTAAAAATTTTACCTAATTGTCTCCTTCATAGCTTAGAATGATCTTGTCCCATATTTCTTTGGCAGTTTTGAGCTGCATAACCTTGACAAATTCTGATTGCGACAGACTCCCCAATAGTGTATTGACAGCCTTGGCATTTGTTTCATACTACTTTTTACCTGTCGTATCTGTAGGAATTGCTGATGGAAATGTATATCTTCCTTCCACAATTTCCCAAACATCTGTTACAAGAGATTGAAAATAGTCTGTGGTTCTTACTTTCCAATAGACGAAGTTTCTCCCATCAAAGATTGGTGGTCTAATGGATCCCTCTCTTTTGTAGTTTCCCATGATGATAGATATTCCTTCAAGCGATCAAGCTTCTTCTAAAGGACCTGCTCTGATACCAATTGTTGGAAATAATACTGAGAGGGGGGGTGAATTAGTATTAGCAATTTAACAATATTTTATTTCCATAAGCAGATTTATATACACTACTTCTGTTAATGAAACTTGTGTATATACACAACTGTGTTTAGAGCAACCAACGTATACCTTGCAAACTTATAATTTAGTTAGTTGATCTTTAATGTGTGTATCAAAACCATATAACTAGTAATCAGGTGCAGTAAACAGAACAGACAATCACACACATGGACACAAGATATAAGGTGGAAACCCAATGTGGGTGAAAACCACATGTTGGAATCGTCTCTATCTTTCTTTAATAAGATACTTCTTTTTACAAATTTTGTACTAGTGCAACCTTATACCAGTATGCAAGCTTCTACTCACAGAAGGATACAACCTTCTCTCATTCTCCAGCTTTTCGTAGAAGGGAGCTACAACCCCCTTAGCTCTTGTACTAGCTGATGTGTTTACTAGTATGTAGGTGCTGACCTACAGAAGGCTACAACCTCCTCTTTTCTTCCAAGGACCACCTTTCATAAATTTTCAGATTGGATCCATCAATAACATCAATCAAACATCAAATATATCTGCATCAACCAATCTCCTTTGTACAGACCAAAACTGAATCAAACAATCACTTTTCTAAATGCTATAACCAGAATACAGTAACAGTAACCAGAACCCAATCCATAACCCAGAACACTGCAACAAAAAACAGAAGTAGCTAAAACATATTTTATGAGATGTATGCTACTTCAATTTGTTGAACCTATGTTCATACACTATTATATGAAGGCAAACCTGTGTATACGCTATTTTGAAATGCCAAACCAGCGTGTATACGTGCCTTTGCTATACTGAATCTGCATACAGATCTGTAAAATATGATTTAACCTTTACAGCTATTCAGACATCAGTTATACCTAGATCATTAGATTTACAGATTACGACATGCACCAATTATAAAAGATCAAAACCACACAAAGATACTTCTCTTCAAGCCTAAAGGTCTTGACCCATCAATAGAACGTATCCTTCTTCAAGCACTAAGGTTCCTCCTTGATTCAGATCTGGCTATGCACCATAACCCAATAACCAGTATTCTAGATCTTCCTCTTCATTAGATATTCAATACTTGAGTGCCCTTGCCTAATGATCTCCTCCACCTTTTATAGTCTTAGGCCTTACTCAATACCATGGTCCAAAACCACTTAGAATCAATACCTTGGACCAAATACCGGGGGTCAACACTTCGGACAAGATACCTTGGATCAATACCATGGGTTAAAATACCAAGGACCAAATACCACAGACCAAAACCAAGTTTTCCAACATGTACGTGCTTTTCCTTGCATGAAAGTGCATGTATACGCATACACGCCTTTTGGTCTGCGAACCCGCATGTATACGCGGTTTGGTCAAGGGGAACCTATGTATACCTCTTTTTCCTTCATTTTGTGATCCTGAACTACGATCTTTCATTTGAGTGAGTTGCTATCAAGGACAACACTTGTGCAATAGCACAAAACCTATGTCATAATGCCAACAACTGTTTCTTTTAGTTTTTCAGTTTCCTAAATTGTAGCACAATCTACTATTTTTAGCAGTTTTTCGGGTCCTGAACTTCTGGAGCCGTTTTGAGGCCCTAAACGACATTTTTTGAGAAATTTGGGAGCAGCATAAGTCCGTGGACCAATGTTGCTCTTCCCAAAGTTGTAGTGCTCGGATGGATCTTTCTAATGAGCTATTGTATGCGAGAAGTTGATGTACCAACTTTTCCAAAATGGGTCCCACAATTTGGTGTTTCGTCTTCTAGGGTTAGGTTTTTGGATGTTAATAGTTTTCCATTATTTCTCAACAATAAATAGGCCTTCGAGCCTCACTGTAACACAGTTCAGAGGCATGTAGCTGCCACATCTCTTCTCAGAGATAAGCTACCATCACCCTAGCTAGTTTATTTCCATTTATATTTGTAAGCATATTTTAGTATTTTACATTAATGAAATGAAGTATTATTTCTATTGCATCTCTGTGTTTACGATTATCTTTGTAATTTGTTGCATTCCTGTTTAAATCTGGATCAGTGGTATCATAGCGGTTTGCTTTTTCTCTGTTTTTCTTTGCATGTCCCCAACAAGGTTGGGATATAAGGAGCTAGGGCTCGATCTGGTTGAACCTTTGCAAGATCAGCCTCACAAATCCCGACGACCTCCCATGGCGGATGAAAATAAAGATGAGGGGGTAGGAGATCCTATTAAAATCTTGCTCGAAGAATCCCTTGAGTGACAAAGGAACACGATGATGGACAACTTTGTGTAGATCCTTCAGCGACTACCCAGAGGCGACGCATCGGCTTCCAATAGATACTCTGGAAACGCCACACCCTTTAAGGTACAAGTTAATATTGAAATCCCCATCTTCAAGGGTCAAATAGATGTAGATGCTGTAGATAAATGGTTAAATCTACTAGAAGGGTATTTTTCTGTTCATGAATTTTCGAGTCGAGAAAAAATTGTTTTCGCTCTTCTTAAAGCATCCCCCCACGTCAAGCACTGGTGGGAAACCTATTGCGAGCAAAAGGATGAAAGTATGGGCTCACTGTTATCAGTCACACCCACTTGGAATTCATTCTGGGATGCCATCAAGGAACAGTACTACCTTGTCAAAAGCTACGAGGACAAATACATAAAGTGGACCACGTTGCGGTAGGAAAGGGACCAAGATGTGCTAGAGTTCACAAAAATTTTTCATACTCTTCGCACACAGTTGGGTATCAAGGACTCTGAGCTACATTTGGTACTCAAATACTATGGCTGCTTACATAGATACATCTAGGAAGAGATGGAGTTCCTGAACATCTCCTTGCTGGGCATGACGTACTGATATGTTGTCAAAATCGAGCAGAAATTTAAACAGAAGAAGCGAGACTTTGGATCTACGAATCTGAAGACCAAAGGAAAAAGCCAAGGTGGGGTGACCCAATACAACCCGTCGAAGCCGCAAGAAAATAAAAACACCACGAATTCGAAGAAGGACATAGGAAAGTGGTGTGAGTTCCATAAGAGCCCCACTCACAACACAAGTGAGTGTCGGACCAAGTAGTCACTGATGGCCGAGTTGAAAGCTTCTGAATCAGATTCATGTTCTGACCCTGAGTCAAAACCTGACAAGGGAATGGCAAAGGGAAGAAAATCATTGATGTGAGGCCCAACACCACCAATGCCACTGCCAAGATCCAGAAGAATGAGCTCGAATATCCAGAGGAGGGGGAGCGTCTTTTCCACTCACAAATGTGGGTGAAGGGTTCACCGGTGCAATTCATTGTTGATAGTGGGAGCCAGAAGAACCTCATTTCGGTAGAGGTCATGAAGCAGTTAGGCCTACCGACTACACCACACCCACAGCCGTAAAGTATCGAGTGGTTTCACCAAAGACGAGATCTGAGTTTGCCAGCAGTGCCGCCTTCCCAACAGCATCAAGCCCTTCACAAATGAGGTATTTTGTGATGTTTCACCTTTGGATGTTTGCGATGTATTATTAAGCCAACCATACTTGTGGAGGCGATATGTTGTGTATGATTCAAGGTCTCGTGCTGTCATTATTTCTTTGTGTAATTCATTATGCAGGATACCAGAGGTAGCCCCACCTACCGCCACTTCTTCGATTGTTGTTAAGAAAGGCAACAAGCTCATCTCCCAGACTAGGAAATTCATTTTCTATCTGGTTAGCTCCCAAAGTAAGGGGAAGATCGTTGCCACATCCATGAACCACGCGAAGGGTTCCTCCACATAGCAGTAGCAGCAAAGGGATACGGTCATGACAGAACACATAAACAACTTCTCCTCACCCACAGGGGTACCACACAAGTTTCAGGTGGGCAACAAAGTCTGGTTGCATCTGTAGAAAGAATGCCTTACAAGAGCCCATCAGAAGCTCCGACCACTCCGACATGGTCCTTACATCATTAACAAGGCTATGGGAAACAATAATTTGGAGCACAACATTCCTCCATTCCTTTGCTTGCACTGAGTTTTCAATGTGGAATGCCCTCGACGATGCTTCCCACCATTATTGGACACATCAGAGATTGGAGAACAACTCACTAGGGACCAAGTTCAGCAGATGGAGGAACTCAACGCAATGGTGACCATTGCTTCCTAGGGGGGGAGGAATGATCCAGGTGGATGTTGGTGGCCACCCACCTATTCCACTTGGACCCCCACGTCTGTCTCTTTCAGTTTTTCAGTTTCCTAAATTGTAGCACAATTTACTATTTTTAGTAGTTTTTCGGGCCTTGAACTTCCAGAGCTGTTTTGAGGCCCTAAACGACCTTTTTTGGGAAATATGGGAGCAACATGGGTCCAAAGATCGATGTTGCTCTTCCCAAATTTGTATTTCTTGAATAGATCTTTCTAACGAGCTATTGTATGCGTTAAAAGAAGATCAGGTGCCAAAGTTACAACCCCGGGAAGTTGGTGTACCAACTTACCCAAAATGGGACCCACAATTTGGCATTTCATCTTCTAGGGTTAGGTTTTGGGATGTTAAGGGTTTTCCATTGTTTCTCAACAATAAATAGGCCTTTGAGCCTCATTGTAACACAGTTCAGAGGCATGTAGCGCCACATCTCTTCTCAGAGATAAGCTACCATCGCCCTAGCTAGTTTATTTACATTTCTGTTTGCAAGCATATTTCAGTATTTTACATTAATGAAATGAAGTATTATTTCCATTGCATATCTGTGTTTATGGTTATCTCTGTAATTTGTTGCATCCCTATTTAAATCTGGATCAACAATGCCTATCAGTGCCTCCAATGCTTCCTTCAACATGCAGGGTGGATCCTATTCAAATATCATCTTGTACACTGGGGTGAAAAAATGATCGAACAGTCGTGTGATTTCTCCTTTGAAGCTGCATTCAGACAACAACTTGAAATACATGTTCATAGCAATCTCTACCAGTGACCATGCCCACTCCAAGCCCGGGAACTCCTGTCAGGCACAAATTGCATCTAAGATGTAGGCGGACATGTAAATCTCTACATGCATACCTCTGGGTAACTGTCGAGCCTTCGTTACTTGTCCCTTCAGCTGATGAGCTAGCATGCCTGACAAATTACATGGTTTTCCCTCTCTAGCTAGTTGGTCCAACACAATCACCCAACTTTGTGGGAAAGTTTCCATGCTTTCTTGGCCATACAATCGACATGAAAATATGACCAAGTATTGATACGCCTTCCACAATATCTTCATCTTGTAGATTTGGTTGGGTGTCAACCTGAATTGAGCTAGCTCTTTTACCCAATTTTTCAGAATGTCTTTGGAGTTAGCACTGTTGTCGGGTAACCTGAATGGAGTCTTCATGACAGTCACGGGCTCTGACATTTGATACATCTCATCATAATCTCGTGCCCAAAAGGTTGCAAGCTTCCTCCCACGAACACTGCTCAAGGTCATTGTCTTGGGATCAGTGTGAGAAACGATCCAGTGTATCATGTCTACACATGGGAACGCGGGGTATCTGCATGCAATCTAGTATAATCTAGACTTGTGAATGTTCACATACACCTAAAGGTCTTCAAGGTCTTCCTCAAAACTACTTGCAAATGCTTCATTGACCTCTTGCCACTTCATCTTGATGTCCTTGTATAAAAACAACTTTGTATCTTCATAGATCAGTAGACCAGAGGACACTTGCTCAAATTCTGCTCCAGCTGCCTTCCTGCTAGTGTCATGTGATCCTACTCTCTTGGAAGCCATTGATCCTATAATGCTAAGAGGCAGATGAACACTTGAAAGATCTAGAGACAAGAAACATGCATGGCAAGAAATCTGTTATCAAAAACCAAAGTAAATTCGGGGAATGACACAACACATACCTAGGGAACTGATAGGCAAGATTGCGAAATTTCTTCCGAGAGGATGGTTGACTAGTTGCTAGAACTACGCAAAAGCCAGTCTAGGTTGTTTGGGAGGCAAGACTGGTTGGTGGGTTTGTGCAATGTGCAATCCAGACTGGCTGCTAGCTACTGGGATTGCGTAATGTGCAATTCTAGCTGGGAGTGACTGCAGGCTCAGGGATTTCATTACACAATTTTCTGGGCCAACAGCCACTATCCGTTAGAAATGTGCAAAATAGTCCTGGAGGATAGTGCTGGGCAAAAATGCGCATTTCTGTAGAGAAAGACAAAGCCTTCGTTCCCCAGATTGTGCAATGTTGTCTCTGTGAAAAATCAAGCCATGCATGCAAGTCAAGTTTCCTTGGTCCTGGGTGGAACTGGTCAACCCAACTACTCATGCATAAAGCTACTCAACTGCTAGAAGGAAATGCGCATTTCTATTTGGGAGTTGGGCTGGCTTCCTAGGAGATTTGCACAATTTCTGGGCTGAGCAGCCCTGTTAGGGAAAATTTCACAATTTTCACTGTGAGTGTTGACTAGCAGAATTGCGCAATCCTAGAGCCCAGTAGGCTACTAGACAAGATTGCACAATTTTTGGAGGGAAGGATGGTTTCCCTCCAGAAATGCACAATTTCTTGGGGAAGCTTTTCAGCCTACAACTGGACCAAGACTGGGTGATCAGCCTGTGAGGGGAATGCATCAAGCTGTGATCGACAGGATGTCTTTATGCAAGAAAAACAATGACGAAGCAAGACAAGGTGCTGAGAAAAGTTGGTAGGGAGGCTCCAAAACGAAGCTAAGGAAAATTTTTGGAGGGTGGTTGTAGCCACTACAACAATAATATATATTTTTTGTATATTTGATCATTAATTGCAACAATACTAAACCAATGAAAAGTTAATGACCAAATTTATGACTAAATATACTACTAGATGATAAAATTGAGGAAACCAATTAATGACTAAGCTAAAAATAACTAAAAGTTAGTCACGTTATAAGATACTGTAAATTAGCTACTATTGGCCACTAACTAAAAATGGTCGTTTATATGCAATTTTTAGTTGTTTTTTTGGTAACTAATTAGTCATTTTATACTAGTGACAGGAAAGACAAATCATTAACAAGGAGTTTCTACAAGTTTTCTACAACTCTTCTTCTAGTTCAAGTATAAAAAAAACACGATTTTCTCATGAAATTTGTCTCAAAACTTTGCATATAAAAATACAGTGAACATCATTTTAATACACAGTATGTAGTTTTTAAAAAGAAGAGAGGTTTTTCTGAAATTTTTTTGCAAACGAAGACAAATTTAAACTTGATTTTAAAAACAGTGAAAGATTTTATTTTGATAGTGGAGATATTTTTATAATCTTTCACGTAGTCAAAAAAAAAATTCACATAGATTTACAAAGATAGGACCTTATTTTGATATTATTTGTAGCAAAAGTCAAGGAAATTGAAGATTTATAGGCAAAGGTATTAATCTCATTTCTTTTCAAAGCTAAATACATCTGTTAAGTGCATTTACCATGGTTATTGTTATATTCGTAATGAGATTATTTACTGGGAAAGGTTATATTAATTGGTATACAAAGCATATGAAAATGGCAAAAAAAACTGAACCCAACGACTTCAAAGTAGAAAATTGGAGTAAGAATGCAGTGGAGAAATTATTCCAAGCAAGATTGCTGGAGTTCCTTAGAAAGTTTAATGGCCACAATGAAAAAATCACACAAGAATTCATAGAAAATTTTGAAAATGGGCAAACCAGAGTGGGTGAACTTCCTATACCTATGAACCCAACTTTCCTTTCTCAAGCATTAGAACTTCCTTTGATAGGAGAAGAATATCACAAAGGTTTTCATTTTAAGGAGAACAGATGGACCTTTTTCCTGGAAAAACAAAGGAAGGGGACCTTTGATAGGACAAAAGGAATTCCAAGAGATTGGTTCAAAGAGCCATGGTCAGAATTGGTTTTGATCATCCAAAAATATTTTACTTGTGACAATAGGTACAATATAGCCTACCTTTATCCTATAAAATTTCTTCAACATATCAAGGGAGACAATAAAATCAACATTCCTTACTTCTTTACAAGGAGCTTAACTAAAATGATAGAAAATGTCAAAAACAAAACAAAAGCTAAAGAAGATAATATCTATCATCATGGATTAGTCAAGATACTTGTTGAGTATTAAGTAAGAAATAAAGGGATACTTTGGAAAGAGGTTTTTGCCAAACATCACTTTGAAGAAAAAATAACAGGGAATGAAGAAAGGTTTGAGCAATTACATGTCACAAAAAGTATCATGAATTCTCCTTTATATCCTAGGACAAGATTGAAAAAGAAGCAAGATGGTGTTATGATTGAGAAAGAGAAATATTTTTTGTCCATTCCTAGAAGATCAAGAAGAAAATCACAAGAAGAACCAAGCAACCAAGGGAAAGACCCAGAAATTGAGAGTATTGAAACCGAGCCTCCACAAACATCAAAATAAATTGATGAGATTATACATAGATTGGAAGAGGAAGTTTGGGAAGAGCCCATATAAAAAGGCTCTTATTTTGAGGATTCTTGTGTAGGGGCCACCTCATCTCATTCATATGCCAAAGAGGCAAGGGAAGAATCCAGAGAATTGCACAATGAGGAATATCTTAAGAAAATAGCAGAGTTGACAAGTGAGCTAGAGGACAACAAAATCATGGAAAGACACTTGAAGAGGGAAAACAAAATGTACAAAGAAAAAAACAACAACATAGTCAAATAAAATAAGAAATTGAACAAGCAAATAAAAAATCTTGAAACTCAAAATATGCTCATTTCCAAACAAGCCAACAAATGGCTAAAGGAGAAGAAGTTATGGCAATATAAATATGAAAAACAAAAAGTAAAAACTGGCATCTACAAAGCAGATGAACATGAGGGCATTGATATTCTACTTTGAGCTACACAGGAAGAGGCTACAGGTTCAGGTACAACAAGGGATTCATCACTCAGAATGTCCAAATAGAGGAAGCAAGCATGAGGACATGTTTGAACATCAGTAAAGGGGAGATGTTGGCCCTCAATTTTGGTCATTTTTTCCTATCCTAAACCCATTCATTTAACACCATATTCCACCCTATTTCACTTACATATGATTCATTTTACTCTTATTTTGCATATTCAGGTAACTAAATTAAGTTTTTCAATTTTTAATTTTTTTTGTAAAAATTGGGTTTTAAGAGTAAATTTGGATTACATTAAAAATTCTCGAAATAGCTCCATTAAAGTCATATGTGCTGAACACCTTGGCAATATCTGAGCACATATTTGGAAAGCTTTGGAACCACGAATGGGGAAACACCTATTGGTTCGGTCAACTTGAGAAAACATAGGCCTACTCAACGCTGGCCAAACTTGACCTGTCATTTAGAAATACCTATTAAAAAGGGGCATAATATTATTTTTTGGGGATTTTTACTAATTTTTTGAACCAGACTTGATGAGTTCGACCTGAATGGATGGATTAGGATAGATAATACTGTTAGAGCCATTGTACCAAAGTTTGTTGATGATTTTCTTATTTAAACTGAATTTATGGACCATTCAAGTATGTAATTTGTATTCAGAATATTGGAGAATTTTTTATAATTTGAAGAATAGTTTCTTTTGTTCTAGTTGTTGTTCATATTGTGGATGTTTTCATAAGATAGTTGCAGCTAAGAGTTCCTTAGGTGTACAAGGAAAGATTTGAGGGCCCCCATACCAAGCTAAGTACACTTCGATTAAATTAGCATAACTTTAATTTCAATATTTCTTGTTTTAGAGATATGATTCAGTTATTTAGATGTGCAATGTTTTTTGTGTCATTTTTGGATGATGTTAGTTTAAAGTAAAATTTTCATATGAAATTACAAACAAGGATTTAAGTTAAATTCTCTTTCTATCAAGTTATGAATCATAGCTAAAATCATCCTTTTTGCATTTCCTATATTATTTCTTGAATTCCAATTTTTATTTGATGCAATGGTAATGTTATTGGAGTAGAACTGTGAGGAAGGACAACCAGGACCTCTTAAGTTAGGAGCCTCTTCTCTTGATATCTACACGTTACAAACCACTTCTCTTTAGTTTCTCTTCTTAGAGACAATACTGTGACGAAGGACAACCATGACCTCCTAAGTTAGGAGCTTCTTCTCTTTCTATCTACACATTACAAACCACTACTCTTTAGTTTCTGCTGCATCTCGAACCAGAAACTTTTTAGTCTTTAAAACTTAGAATATATATTTGTAATATGCATTTCCTTTAACCTTGAATTCTTGCCTTCCTAAATTGACTACACCTGAAATCCATATACTTTGGATGTGCTTCCAAGTCTACAAACCTAGATTGACAAGTAAAACAACTCTGTTAGTTTACTTAGTAAATTATCTTGACACTTTTCTTGAGAGTTCTAATTTCCTTCAAAGCAATTATAAGTTCCCATTCAAGAAATAATTATGCTTTGGGTTCTTCAACCTCAACTATGAATAGTATTTTTTTCCTTTCTTCATCAATGACACTTACCCTTCTTTCATTGTCACTTTGTTCCTTTGAATAAAAAATATTTTTCTTTCTCATATGCTTCTTGTTTTGATACTTGGATTTGAATTTAAATTCATCAACACTTTCATTCATCTTATCATAAGGATATTTAGATGTATAATGACCAATTCTTCCACATTCAAAAAATTCGAAAGGAAACTTACATGTGAACTTGTTAGTTCCTCTCTTGAGCTTTTGAACAATCATAGCTTCTTCTTCATCATAATTTGAATATTATTGATCCTTTTCGTTTTTCCCTTCTTTTGCTGCTTTCAAACATGCTTTAGTGACTCTTGAACTATTTTACTTGATTCTCATCTCATACGTGGAAAGAGTTCCATGGAGTTGATCTATTGTTATCTTGTCGAATGTTTCTAGTTACTCAAGGGTTGAGACTTTAGGGTTGAATCTTGATGGAAGTGATATTAATATTTTTGAACAATGGAAATGTTATTGACTTCTTCACCAAGGCCTACAAATGGAGTTGAAAATAGTTTCTACTCAAAGAAAATATGAAGTGATATCTTCATCTTCTTCCATCTTCAAATTTTGAAATTCACCTATAGGAGCTTGTAGCCTAACATTTTTAACTTTCATATCTCCTTTATAATAAGTTTGGATCTTAGTCCATACCTCATGAGCTAACTTGCACTGCATTTACTTACAAATTCTGACTCTACCAAGCCCATTAAGTTTTCTTGCTTAGCTCGTGCATTATATGTGTAAACTTCCTTCTCTACAACATCTGTTGGAATAACATTGTGGAATTTACGTTATGTGTTCAAAAATCCCAAACATCTACTCCCAATGAGATGAGATATGTCTCCATACTTATCTTTTAGAATTCATAATTGGTTCCATCAAACATAGGGGGCTTTCCCACTTCGCTAGTAGCATCCATTTCTTATTTATTTTCAACCTTCTAGTAATTAGTTGTTTTTTAAGGCACCTGCTCTTATGCCACTTGTTGGAACAAAGGTCACAATGAGAGGGGGGTTGAATCAACATGAGGTCAATTTCACAATTTAACAATCTTTCTTAATAACTCATCCATATAGCAGTGAACCATAAACATTATTTTATCAATTATATTTATGCATCATCATGACAAGAAGAAATCAACAATAAAGGAGAGCATCACATCACAAGGAGACACAAATTTTAGGTGGAAAACCAAATGGGAGAAAACCACTAACCCTTCTTATACTTAATTTTCAATTCTTTTACATCAATTTGTAGATACCAATTTACAGGAGTCAACAACCCCCAAATATATGCAAGTTGCAACTTACAGTAGGCTACAAATTGATTTAGGCTCTGACCTCGAATATGCAAGAAACTACTCACTATAGGCTATAACTTGATTGAGGCTCCAACCTACACTAGGATCCAACTTGATTAAGGCTCCAACCTTAGCAATGTGTAAGCTTCAACCTGCTCTATGGTCTAACATGATTGAGGCTCCAACTTCATAAATGAGTGGGCTACAACCTGCTCTAGGATCCAACCTCAAAAATGAGCAGGCTCCAACCTATTCTAGGCTTCAACCTAATTGAGGCACCAACCTCCTTCCTCTCGCTTCCTTATGGACCTGTATCTAATCACATTTTCAAACTAGATCCATGAACATAAAATATCACTGAAAAGGTAGGGCTCTAATCTATAACTAATGCATACTGATACTACCACTATCTCTGCCACTGCAACAATTAATGTCTTTTCCATAAAAACTGCAACCAATGTCACTACAAACACTACACCCACTTTCACTATATGATATACTATAATGATTGTCCCAAAATTCATATCATTCTCTACTATTGTCTATCATACTATTTTCCCATAACTATGTTCCAATCATAACTACAATCTGGTCACTCAAACCCTTCCTCAGAACCTATTTACTTCATGTATCCAATTCACCTGGAACAAACTCATAAATTTACCAAACATGCACAAGAGCATATGATCATCATATGAGACAAAACACTATCAAACACCTCTGGCTACATCCGTATATGATTCCTTATCACTTATCTTCTTCTAGATATCGATTTGGATTAATAATGACTCTAATAACCCGTAAAAACCATAATAAATCATATAAAAGGTTAAATATTTGAAAAATTACCCCTTCCAGGCACCCTTCAATGGGGCATTGGATTCTGATGTTGTTCACCATTTTCAGTAAACTATTTGACAAAGCTCCCAAATATAATGATAAAATATACCAACCTATTCTACCACATATCAAACTCTCGACCACACATACACTATACCAAAGACTTACCAACTGCACTCTCAATGTGCCTTAAAACATTAGATGATTCTATTTTTTTTTTTTATTGTGGAGTCACTGTATTCAATGAAGCCTCATATGATCTCCACACCTTTGTGTGTTCACGTGGCTATACTGTACTCACCCTCATCCATGAAGGCTTAGGCCCATGGTGCTATGTTGTATTTCTCCTTGTCTACGACAAGGTCTCAAGGTCATGGGGGCGATAATGATCAACCTTATCCATGTTAGGGCCATAGTAGCTACAATATTCAACCTCATGGATCATGATGGCATATAATACTCCACCTCAGGGGTCACAGTGATATAAAATACTTTGCCTTTATCCACGGTGGCTACAATACTTCGCCTCAATGGTCACAATGCTATATAATACTTGGCCTTCGCCTCAAGGGTCAAGATAATATATAATACTCAAACTTCATTGTAGATTTCCTATGGCCATGTTGGTTTTCATCTATCAATACATGAAAGCAACGCTAGGATGGGATACCTAACAATACCAAAGTGGTGTCTTGGCCACCATTTGTCAAAAGAAAACCAAACTTACAAAGAATGCATCATGCATAGAAACCAAGCTAAAGGAAAAGAACCAAATCAAATGAAATAATTCCAACCATAGACCTTTTGTACCAAACCATAGATAAATAATCAATTTCCAGTTTTTTTTTACCAAACCATTTGTAATTCCATATTTATATTGTTTAGAGCATGAAAGGGATGATGAATTTTGTTTAAGAGAATTCAAAATTTTAAGAAATTTAAATGACGGGGCTAACATCCCATATAATTGATTCATATGACCTAGACCTAAGGGTCTTCAGACAACCTGATGATGACATCATCATGACATCAACGATCAATGTCATGGTAGCCTGAGAGGGGTTCCATATGTCGCGCAAATTTTACGTCCTTGCTGTTCCAAAATTTCTATTGGCCATTTCCACATGGAAGCACCTGGTGACGCCATGCGTCACTGTGCTAACATCATCCAATTCCATGTGATTTTCCAATAATATATTACCACTTTTTGACATTTGACACGATTTGTTGGTCAAGTTAAACATCATGTTGTTTCTCTTCGATCTTGTTGTTGATATGTTGGCAACCTCGTTGACTGACCCTGGACTTGTATGTAATTTAACAATTTTAACTAATGCACTACTTCTTGTGTCTATGGTTGTTGATCTAATGAGTCAATAGTGGATCCACTCCAAATGTGCATGATATTTAAAAAATTAATACCTTTTTATTTGGCCTTGTATTTTGGCCTTTTAATTTTTTTCCCGACTAATATTGATTTTCAACAGGTCATAACATCTCATCTAGAAGGAGTTTTTTAGATAAATATATTGTTGGAAAGGTATTGACGAGCACTATGAAACCATGTTATTTTTAAGAGTATTTTAGCATCTTGAATTCATAAAAAAACTAAAATGAATTCCCATATCCTCATGTAATGAGACCTTATGAGAGGTTTAGTTGTCATACTACTTCATGAAGAGACTTGTTTCTTCTTTGATCATCAATGATGACCCTGCTATTTTTGTCCACATATCCGCTTTGATTTCATTGACATCTTGTTTTCATCAATGACAACATTATGTGAAACAATTTATAGCGTTTTCAGTTCCTTCTTAACTTCTTGAGTTACACTACCATGGGTGGATACCATGAATAAATACCATAGGTACATACCATGAGTGGATTCCACATTCCATTTGGATCAATCCCCCCTCCCTTTAGGTAGTAATGGTTCTTGTTGAATAAATTTCCTTCTTAGAAGATTTTGTTGAATGTGAGCCAATGAAGTGAAGGGTTTTATGTGGTTAACCCATAACATGGGTTTTTGGATGACCCATAATCGTGATGAATAAATGTATGAGGATAAAGTTACCATGTAATGCTTATGGGCCAATTGTGATACTATCAATGTACAACCTAGAAAATGGACTTATATGGAAAGGGTTTTGTATCATTGACCCATAACCATGATGAATGAAGGTCAGATGATAGATATACCTTGTAATGCTTGTAGGACAACTTTGATACTGATAGTATATGACCTAGAAAATGGACTTCGATGGCAAGGGTTTTTTGTGGTTGATCCATAACTGTTGGTTTCTGGATGATCCATAACCACAATGAACAAAGGTCTAAGGATATAGTTACCTTATAATTCTTTTGGGCCAACTATGAAGCTTACAGTGTATGTCCTAGTAGAGGGTTGCCCAAATGCATGAAAATTTGAAGAGAGTGAATGCAATAACTAAAGATTTGGAGAGGGAGATATTTGATCAATATCACCTTCCTCGTGATATTTTTTTAGTGTAAATATGGAGATGATGATTCATCGGCCAAGTGGCCTTGTGAGCAAGAAATTATGCCTCCTTCACTAGCAAGCTCATTTCTACTATGAACTGTAAATAAAACATACATTCCAACACTTTGGTTGTAGAAATCATAGGACCTCATGTTCTCTCTTTCCATTCTATTCATTTGGTTCACACCCACTTGTCCAATAACCATGTTATTTTTCAATAGTCCACCTTCAACATAATCATCAATAAATTATTCATAAGCATCACTTATGGAAGAAAATAATGAATAGGTAGAATTCTCTAAGTCAAAATTGTAAATTGGAATATTGGACCTCATATTTGACATATTGGTTGCTATTGCAAAGAAAGGTTCCACACGTGTCCTATTAAGAGGAGATGATAAATGCATCCCACTTGTAGGACCATAATTGTGCTCTTGTGGGAGAGAACTCAAAGTCGTTGATTCATTCACATGGCAAAGATTTATGTAACTACTTATGCTTTATGGTCCAGTTTCAATATCATCTTTGCTAGTGTTATCGCTCTATGATTTTTAAGATTGGCAAGAAAAGGATTATAAAGGATACATCAAACCACTTTGGAGTTTAGGATCTAGCCATCCTAGGCTTAGAGAGGGCTCTCTTTGTATATTTTGAGATTTGATTTTTCTTTTGGGTATTTTAATATTTTAGGCTAGCTATATATATAAAAGATTGATTAATTCATTGATTGTTTGATTGGTTGGGGTAGATCTTATTTAAATTTTTTCCATCGGACTATGGAGTCAAAAGCTGGATTGTAGCATCAATTTTTTCAGAGAATTCATAAGGCTAGCTAACTATATCTACTAGATCGTAAAGCACAATAAAGAATGAGGTGACAGAATAGTGAAATCAATAGTGGTTAAAAAGAAATTAAGTATTTTTTAACCAGACTTCAAAGGAAAACACTTATATAGTAAACACAAACAGAAATAATGTGCTCCAACAGCATATCTTACTCTAAAACTTATGTTTTACAACAAGATTTCAATGATAGAATTAAATCTTTTCCATTGGGCTATGGAGTAAAAAGTTGGATTGTAGCATCAAATTTTTTAGAGCATTCACAAGGCTAGCTAACTATACCTACTAGATCTTAAAGCACAATAAAGAATGAGATGACATAATAGTGAAATCAGTAGTGGTTAAAAAGCAATTAAGTGTTTTTTAACTAGAATTAAGAGGAAAACACTTATATAGTAAATACATACATAAATAAGGTGCTCCAATAACATATCTTACTCTAAAATTTATGTTTTACAAAAATATTTCAATGATAGACAATGAAGGAAACAACAAAACGTTTAAACGCATAAAGGAAAACATCACCAGATAAAAATAACTCAAGTATCTTGCAAATGGTCCTTTATTATTGATGCTCCAACTCCAAAAATTACAATGCTCCAAAAGAAAAGTTTTTCAATTACTCGGGTCCAAACCCTAATACTTCTAATGCATGAAGTATTTAACTAAAATCTGCAACAATTGTCGTATACACTTGGCAATTTGTTATTAATTACAAAGAAACTAAAATTTGACTAGTGTGACCACAAAGTGGCCATAATAAGATAGCCTCGACATTTGGCCCCTTTTTTTTCTGAATGTTGTTGCTGGGTAATCAATTCTGCTGTAGTGGTTGATTTGGCTGTTCTTTAACAAATTGTGTTGGCATTGTTGACTCAACTTTTGTGCTGACTCTTCAATCTTGCTTGTCTTGTTCCTCTTGGTAGTCACACAGTTCGCTCCACTCTTCTTCATCTGGGATTTTAACCTTAATCAACCTGTGGTATATCTAATCTATTTTTGTGTACCAATCAAAAGTGGGCTTCACTGTGAAAACATGTTTCAAATCATGTTCACTGAAAATTGGATTGTTGATAGAATCTAGCATTGCTTTTCTTGTCGTGTTGCCTCTGGTATTGGAGAGATTGACAACATCCTTCGTGATATCTTTTAACCTCTTGACATAATCTTCTCTGGTCATGAGTTAATCGTTGATGACAAACAGAGAAGGGAGACCTTTTTGTGTCAAAGGTTCAATTCTGTTGAAAAATCTATTTATTGTCAGCTCCAAATTCTGGAATTTTTCCTCAAGATGTACAATCAAGTTCTTTTTTGTCAATACCTTCTTCACTTGTAGGATAGTTTTTGTTCTGTCTCCTACTCCCAACTCTTCTAGCTCATAGTTGTTCTTTGAATTTTGAAATTTGATGATTCTGTTGGTTGTTGCTGGCATGTCTCCCAACTCTTGGTTAGTGGTTGAAATAGCCTCAGCTTTTTCAACTAGCTGCTTCAGCTCATATATGATTTGGATGTTGGACCAAATCTCATTCATACCTCCAATGATATTGTTCTAGATGATTTCCTTTACTCTTCCTAGAGTGTTACCAATTGATGACTCCTTTTCAGATTTCTGCAATTTTTCAATTAATGTTTGAGCCCTCTACATTTCTACTAAATGTCCACTCTCAGCTCTTTTAATCTGGTTTTGCAAAACGTTGACTTGAGTTTCCAATCTCTTGATTTCTTCTATTTGAAGGTTCATGCTCTCCATAGATTTGGTTAGTTGTTCTGCATTGCTTCCTGTCCTTGTATTGGTAGTTGCTGGAGTAGCTATGGGAATAGCTATAAGGGGAAATCAAGTTTTGTTTCTTCGAAATAAGCTAAAGGAAATTAAGAAGGGTAAAGATGAGAGTATGCAAGCATACTTCTTAAGGATCACCGAAATCAGGAATGATGTCCTATCTATTGGGGAGGCTATCATTGATAGGAGAATGGCACTCACGACTCTTGGAGGATTACCATCCGAATGGTACGTGTTCAGGACTACTCTTCTGAACAACAATGTATTTCCCGGTTTCAAGGAATTAATGGCTAGATGCATCCAAGAAGAAACAAGGGTATAAGAGCAAGAAATGACCATGCCTAAAGGTCCTCCTGCTACTTTTTCTTCTCATGCTAAGAGAAGAAATAATTCTGGGTCTAAATCAAAAGGAAAGGCTAGATCTAAGGGTGGAAGAAAAGGACGATGTTTCATTTGCAATAAAGCAGGTCACTATGCAAGGGAATGCCCTGATAGAAAGGACTCTCACCATGACGATGGTCAAAATCCCTCTCATGGTAATCGAAGGGATGGAAAATTCAATAGCAAAGATAAGAGGAGAGCTGGGAATCGAGGAAGAGGACAACCATTCAAGAAGGCTAGAATGTCTAGGATGTATTAAATGCACCTAACCTCAAAAAGAACCTAGTGTCCATCTCGGCAATGGAAGAAAAAGGCTACAAGGTAACCTTCAGCAATGGCAAGGTATGTATATGGAAAAATAATGTTAAAGATGCCTTTACTCTTGGGTCATTATATCAAGTTGATGGAAGTCCGCTAGGTGTCATGTCTTATGACACATCTCTTCATTCCAAACGTTGGCATCAGAGGTTTTCCCCCCTTCATTATAAAGCTATACTCGGTGTAAAACAAATGGTGACATGGATTCCTGAATTCCAAGTAGAGAAAGAAGGTGTATGTCCGGGATGTGCCAAAGGAAAGCTCAAAAGGGGACCATTCCCCTCAAGCCAAAGCAAGACCTCTGATATATTACAGTTGGTTCACTCAGGCATATCTGGGGCTAGCATTAAGAGGGAGACTACTACACCACATACTTCTGAGCAGAATGGTGTGGCGGGAAGGAAGAACCGTACGATTGTGGAAGCTGTCTGGGCCATGCTACATGATCAAAGACTTCCGAAGTTTATATGGCTGAAATTACAAATACCGTCGTATATGCCCTCATCAAGCATTGGGTTCCTAGACTCCTGAAGAAAATTTCACCGATAAGAAATCTAATGTTTCTCATTTTTAGAATTTTTGGAAGCCCTATATATTTTCATGTACCGAAAGAGAAAAGAAATAAATTGGGTGCATCTGGAAAGAAGGGAATTTTCATGGGCTATGGTGAAAATACTAAAGGCTATAGAATTTATGTAGCCAGTCAAAGGGAAGTCGTAATAGTCCATGATGTCACCTTGACGAAGATATGGTCTCAGCAAGGTGAACCAATCACCAACTTTGAGGAGCTCTCAAGAAGCACAGCGAACCGAAAGAAAGGATGATGAATTAATGCCTGATGTAGAAGAACCCATGGATCCGATTGATCCTCCTCCACATGAACCTTCCTCTTCTAGGAAGAGGCCTTCATGGCTTAGGGGGCTACTTGATGATGTTGAAGGACATGCTGCACCCCAAGGAACCTTTTGTGAAAGTAAGAAACCTAATAGGTATCAGGGATACCTGACCATCATGAGCACGATAATACAAAATAAGCCTTCATCATTCTCAGATGCCATCAAGCATCAAGTATGAAAGGATGCTATGACCAAAGAATATGAGTCTATCATGAAGAATGATGTCTGGGAAGTAGTTCCCAGACCCCAGGACAAGATAGTTGTTACTTCCAAATGGCTTTACAAGATAAAGCATGCAGCAGATGGAAGTACAGAAAAGTATAAGGATTGTTTTGTTTCTCGTGGTTTCTCCCAGAAGGAAGGTATAGACTATGATGTGATATTTGCACCTGTTGCTAGATATACAACCATTTGCTCGATCATAGCCCTTTCCGCTTCACAAGGATGAAACCTACATCAGATGGATGTCAAGACCGATTTCTTACACGACTCAATCAAAGAAGAGGTCTACGTGGAGGAACCAGAAGGATTTGAAATTTATGATCGAAAATCTCATGTATGCAGGTTGAAGAAGGCTATCTATAGGCTGAAGCAAGCACCTTGAGCATGGTATGAGAGGATTGACAGCTACTTGATGACATTGGGATTCACTATGAGTGAATTCGATCCTAACCTTTACTTTAAGGTTGAAGATGACAAGCCTCTCATGCTGGTGTTGCATGTGGATGATCTCTTTATAATAGGTGCAAACCCTCTCATTCACAATGTAAGAGGGAGTTGGCTTCTGAATTTGAAATGAAGGACCAAGGACTTGAAGTGTGGCAGAAGCCAAGGGAAATTTTCCTATCTCAAGGAAAATATGTGGTAAAGATATTGGAAAGATTTGGTATGATGGACTGCAAGCCTATGACTACCTCAAGGATCTTAACTTTTAGAAGTTATATAGTAGTGATGTCAGACCAGATTTGGGAAATGCCTCTGAGTTTCAAAAACTCATTCGCATTGATGTTCTTGGTGAACCTCCGTCCGAACATATGTTTTGCAGTTAGCACTGTGAGCTCATATTTGGTTGAGCCTCACTGCACTGATGCCAAGAATCTTCTAAGATATCTTCATGGCGCAATTACCAATGGGTTGAGATACACTGCCAAAGATGTGAGACTAATTGTATATACTGATGTTGATTGGGCAGACAATGTGGTGGACCGTAAGAGCACTTCCAGGTGTTGTTTCACCTTGGGATTTGCTTCAATATCCTGGATGAGCAGGAAGCAGAAGTCAATGGCTTTGAGCACTATCGAAGCAGAATATATTGCTGTTAGCATGACCTCATGTGAGGCAGTCTGGTTGTGAAATCTCTTCAGTGAGCTGTTTGGATTTACATTGGATACCACTGTGATTTGGGATTCGATTATTGAGGAATCTCGTATTCGTCGATGACTCCAGCATATAGACATCATCTGGGATATGGTAAGTTGATGAGCAAGGAGGCTCCATCGCATTAAGATGATGTATAGGTCGATACACCTTGTCAAAGCCCAGAGGAAAGATCTAATCTGTGATTTTCCCAAACGACTTGGAGTTTGCAAGAAACCCTTATACAAGGGTCTTGCATGTTGCATACATTGAGCTTTGGGAGCTTCGAGGGCTTGCGGTTCTTAGATGAACAACATACAACCACAGGGTGACTCACCCTCCCCTGGTGGTCTGCACTGGAACAAGATGATTCGCTCTCTTGTGGGACAAGATGATTCGCTCTCTTGTGGAATAGGATGATTCACTCTCCTGTGTAGTAGGATGATTAGTTCTCTTGTGAGGCATGGATTGATGTGTTCTCCATGGCGATTGTAGTAGGATTAAGGTGTTCTCCTATGAGGCCTGGATTGATGTGTTCTCCATGGCGATTGTAGCAGGATTGATGTGTTCTCTTGTGAGGATAGGATTGATTAGTTCTCCTATCGAGGCAACCTACCCATGCAATCTAGGACTCATGGGAAGTACCTCTCATATGATCAATGAGAAGGGAAATGAAGTTAGGGACCTTAGTAGTAACGATGGACGCATCGTTGTATCTACCATATTCCCTACGCTAGGATGACCTCCATTGATTTGGGATCAATGATACTGGTCTGGGACTAGTGGTAGGAGTTGTGCCATACTATGATGCTGACTTCGGGTCGGTTGAGACTGGTCTAGGACCAGTGGTACACTCTCTGAGACTGTGGTACTAGTTTGGGACTAGTGGTAGGAGTGGTGCTTACTATGAAGCTGACTTCGGGTCAGCTAAGACTAGTCTGGGACCAGTGGTACATACTCCGAGACTGACTTCGTGTCAGTGCAGTACTATTATGGGACCAGTGAGAGTGGTACATACTATGACGCTGACTTCAGGTCGGTTGAGATTGGTCTGGGACCAGTGGTACACTCTCTGAGATTGTGATACTAGTTTGGGACGAGTGGTAGGAGTGGTACTTACTATGAAGCTGACTTCGGGTCGGCTGAGACTAGTCTGGGACCAGTGGTACGTACTCTGAGACTGACTTTGAGTCAGTGGAGGATGATACTAGTCTAGGACCAGTGGAGTTGTACTCATTATGATGTTGACTTTGGGTTGGTTGAGACTGGTTTGGACCAGTGGTACATAATCTAAGACTGACTTTGAGTCAGTATGATACATCCTCGATCATTTCTTCTTCTTCATAATTTGGAAAAAAGTAGAGCAGAACAGAACAATGCAAGAGTAGAGAAGAATAGAGCAAAACAGTACCAATTAGTATAGGGCAGAACAAGACAAAGCAGAATAGGCAGAATAGAGCAGAACAGAACAATGCAAGAGTAGAGAAGGATAGAGAAAAACAGTACCAATTAGTATAGGGAAGAACAAGACAAAGCAGAATAGGCAGAATAGAGCAGAGCAGGGCAAGGTTCAGGCTGTACAAGGCAGTGCATTTTATGGATGAATAGTAACGATCGATAGACATATTGCAGATGAAGTTCTCCTTGGTTGAGAGGGAGTGTTAAAATTGGAAACCAGTGAAAAACTTCATGTGGGTCATCTTATTCATGGCTGATAATATTTTTATTAGATTCTTCTCATTGAGAGGTGTAGGATTGATATAAATATCATCCAATTCCAATAAGTATTCATGGAGATATGAATTTATTTTGATTATGGAATTATTATCAAGCCGACCTACAACTCATGTAGGCTCAAAAGCCCAATAGTCGCATCTAGTCAAACACCAACGTTGTGTATAAATATAAGAGGTCTTTTTCTCATTTGCACTCACTCTTCTCATTACATCTCTCTCTCTCTACTGCGTAGAAATGAGTCTCTTCTCTACTGCGCAGAAATGGGTCTCTCTCTCACACATGTGAAGCCGGAAGCTGTTGAACTTGAAGCTGCAACTGCAGATCCAAATATTGACCTACGTGGCCTAGAAGATCTCATCTTTAGAACTGTGTTGTAGGTTCATCTGAACCTCCTCTGAAAGCAACAACTTTTTGTGGTGGAATGAAGTCAATCCGATGAACGGTTTGCAAGATATCGATTGCCCTAGTTTGAAGCTAGAAATTGCTGAACCTGAAGCTGCAGTTGCAGATCCAAATATTGACCTGCGTGGCCTAGAATATCTCCTCATCTGAACTGTGCTGTAGGTTCATCTGAACCTCCTATGGAAGCCGCAACTTTTGGTGGTGGAATAAAGTCAATCCGACAGTCGGTTTGTGAGATATTGTCTACCCTAGTTTGATAATGAAGCCGCTAATGCTGATGTTGTTGATCTAGGGTTTGCTACTGCTGATATGAATCAGATTTATTGTACTATTTCTCTCTACTAAATTATTGAAGATAAAAGAAGATTTGATCAAAGGGTTTCCCCACACATTGTGGGGTTTTTCCCTGGCTAGCCGCCACATCTTGTGTCTCTTGTCTTGGCTTGTTTTCTGTCGATCGTTTAATGTTCTATCTACACTTTACTTTATGTACATGTGATTGCTAATCTATGGAATATAATAAGAAAACGAAGTAAACGGTTATAAGCATAGAACATACCATAACTTAACAACATCTGATGGATCATACCCAATTTTCACCACTAAATATTCCAAGGACTTAATTTTGTTATCTTTTGACTGAGATGAAAGCTTTTCCATCTTCAGCTGATATTGGGCATTTGATAAAGCCAATTTAATTTTCAAAAAACTCATAGAGGTAATTGTTAAAGTGGAGGAGATCATCTCACCAGTTTGCTTATTCATTTCTAGCTGATCAATAGGATGAACATTTTTGGCATCAAACTCAAAGGAAGTCTGTTTATAATAAGCTGAAGTTTTAGGTTCTGCTATTTGTGCCTCAAGGAATGCCATATGCATTTTCCGTTTCTCTAAATTGAAACCTGATAGGAGTCTGCCTTGGGAAGTAGAAATTTTCTTCTAAAACTGAACATAAGTACTCTTTTTCAACATTTCATTTCTGATCCTTATCTCTCTAAAGTTATAAAAAATGGTCTCCTCCTTTCCTCCTGTTACATTGGTAGATGTGGAAATTTGAAAAGTTTTTTGCCTTTCTGAGATTGGAGTCGTAGGAAAAGATTAACCTCCTGCTAGAGATGAACTAAGAATGTCACTGAGGTTGATAACTATTTTCTATGGTGATTCTTTACCTAGGTCCATGTCCATACGAATCCTTACCCTTTTCCTAAATTTCAGCTTGAACTCCTTTATAGAAGTATCAGTCCCTGGTGACTGATCTTCTCTCTGTCTTTTCCCATTTGTTTCTTTTTCCTGTTCCTTGCCCTTGTCTGGTTTGTCCTTTGTACTTTGGTTTTATTTTTTCCTAGGAGTCTTTGCACTTGAAGAAGAAAGTATTTTCTCATCAGCCTCTTGCAAGGTTGCAGGCATCCACTCTGTCTGGTTCATGAATTTTTCTATTTCAGGCCTGTGAGTGTGAATATAAGGTGTTGATTTGTTTTCCACCCTTTTCTTGGAGATGATACCCCATGGGTCATAGGACCATGTGAAGCTGTGAGTGAACCTCATTTCTTTCAAATTCTTATCATCCTCCTCACTTGCTGCCCTACTGTTGCAAATAAAAGGACCAATTTGGGATTTGATCCCGAATTGAGATTTCTTCTTTGCTGCTACAAAATGTACTTCATCTGCATTGATCATCTACCCGATATACTCTAGTGCAAATTTCCTCATGGTGAGGAACTTTGGTAGCTTGTATGGGGCCAATTCACATCCATATATCCTTAATTTTGTGTAATTTTGGTACAAATACCAATATCTTATTCTAGCTTGGTCAGTCAGCTGCATAATTCTTTTGATTTCTTCACTGATTCTGGGTTTTGTTGTACCACTGAGGAGGCTCATAGTTGGATGGACAAACATCTCTATGAATGTTTTGTATGTGAAGTCCCTTTGACCCTTCATCAACAAGGTTGTCCAGAAGATGACAGACTAAGGTTCACCTTCTTCATTTGTTGTAATATAATCCTAACATCTACATTTATTTTTTAGCCTAAGTATCCTTGACTTAGCCACAAGCACTAAAAATCATGTTCACACTTGGTTTTTGGTAAACTAGCTCGGTGGACCAACTTTCCCTTGTTTTTTGACTTTAAAGGCTTAATATTATGGAAATATTGATCCAACCACTTTCCTAAACCATTTAGACATCTAAGTGCATGTTCACGCCTAACCACACCTCATCCACTTGAGTTATTTGAGGATTGGCACCCCACATGAAGATTCCCCCTTAAATCAAGGGATTTCTCCCCCAAACCATTTTAACATGTTTTAAAGTTGCCTTCCTTGGGAAGTGCGCCCCTCCTCATGCTTTCCTCATGGCTGATAGTTGGCATAGGTTGTCTTGAGTCATTGTTGCTATTTTATGCCTCCCTTTAGCTTTTCTTAGCCTTTTCTAGTTTTTTACTAGTTTTTTAGATTCGACAATTTCTATATAACCACCTCCCTTTGGGATTAGAAGTTTGGTTGCTCGTGTATTACTATTGTTCATTAATTTAATACATTGATTTTATGGAGCAAATTATTTCTTTCCTCTCTTGAATATCAACAAATTACTTGTGTTTAATTTAACTGGAATTCTAGATCTATCAGAGTTTCTCCAGGAATTCTACATCATTTAGCTTGCTCATCACAAACTGAAACCTGTCTGCCTGAAAATAAATAAACGTATAAACCAGTACTAAAGAATACTGAAACAATTCTTCCATAGTAAAAATTATGAATTGTTCATAGATAGCATCTGCCAGGAATTGACTAAAATTAAACAAGATAGAGGGCTTTGACTCTAATGACAATATGGAAAGGAAACCTATTATGGCCTCATCAAGCCACTAATATGAATAATACTCTAGTAGATATGAAAGCACAATGAATATATGCTTGGTTCTATCAGGGAAATTAGAGGATGGATATGGAGGAATTTTTCTAGGTAGTGGGGTTTTAGCTCTTTAAGAAAAGTCTAACTTTTGGTACATTTCACTGAGGATTTCATGGGAAAAAGGAGTGCTTCCTTCAATGATAGGAGCTTGCATCATCTTTATTATGGATTTAGCATCAATGGTGAACAAAATTTCTCCTACAGTGGCTACTACTGCTCTTTGTTGTGGGCTATAGCATGACTGACATTTTCTGACCAATTCTTGGCAGCTATGGGTTTTGGGAAAAATGTAGAAAGGCACATTTGTATCCCAGAGTCCTATATCATCCATTTTATTGACGAAATTGTCCTCCCACCAATAGTGGATATCAAAGAGATCAAATTATGACATTTTCTCATGTATCTTGAAGTCTTCATCTGCAAGTGGAATATGGTCCAAGTCCACTGGTGGGTGCACCATAGGATTGGACAACTCATGTTCTTTCTTCTTCGGTGGCATGGCTATCTTCTAGACATTTTAAACCCAAACTATCTTTGGATTTGTAGGTGAACTGCAATTAGGAAAAGGAATGAGAAGAAGAGGGAACTTAGAGAGGGAAAATAGAAAGGGAATGACCAGAAAACAGGATTCAAGAAGGGGGACGCCTACTAAACGCAAACAATTGTAGCTTTCTTTTGGTGTGTTGATAATTCACTGTGTCAACTACTTCTTGGTATATGTCTCAACAAGTTTTCACTTCACTTGCTATGCAAAGAAGACATATCAAAACTCCGTGAATGTATGAGAGATGATGTATTTGTAATTTTCACAGAGTTCCCATTGAAGTGGCATGAAGTGGTGTGGGTCTGTTGGCTAATGGTTTAATTAATTCAAGGTGCAATGGGTATAGCACTGGAATGGAGGTGAGAGGTGGATGGGATGGAGTTGTGTCATGGAGCAGTGGGAGTGGTGAACGGTCATGATAGATGGGTGTTTTGTTTGAGAACGGAAACCACTTTTCGGAGGGCCCCTTGAGTGGTAAGCGGAATCAGCGGTGGGGGGGGGGGGGGTGTGAAATTATGTGAGCGTGACACGTAGGTGGAGGAAAACCATTGATTTTGGACCCCCTCTCCCCCCCCCCCCCCCCGCGACATTAACGTTCGGAGGGTGAGGGGGGGCCAAAAATTCTTATGACTCATTGGATCAATCATTGAGAGCAGGGATTTGATGGAAGGTGAGGGGTGTATAACCAAGGATATGATGGGCATGTGGGTGGTGGGAATTGGAAAAAAGAAATAGAATGGGGGCGGAGTATATGAAACCTTAGGAGTATTTTATTATACCCCTACCTTTAATTAATTCCCTTTTTTTCACATTAGGAAAAAATACATGAAATATTGAATAAGACATTAAAATGAATTTTTCATGTCCTTTTCCCCTTTATTATTCTTTCAATCTACCTACCCTTTGTTTCTAATCTAACATTTTTTTCTTTTTGTAGGGTGCATTTAGACTTGGAGACCCTTTTTCACTTTCTCTGTTTTTATTTCTAACCTACTTTATCACTTATCTCTCCTATTGGTTCAGGTTGAACAATTGAACCAATTTCTTTTCTACCTAGCTACTGATTTTCCAAGCTTAAACTATTTGGAAGATCTTTATTTTCTACCCTATCAAAAAAAATTGAAATTTGTTCAATCATGCTTAGATTGTATGAATTGAACAATATTTGGGGTTTTCTTTTCTTTTCATTTTTTTTTTCTCTTTTGTTCTTTTCCTTATTTTTTTTTAAATACCCTCTTTTTTTTTTTGGAAATCAATTGACTATTGAAATCTATGAACAATATGAAATCTGGAAAATGTGAGATACTCAATCACCTTGAGATCCTATAAATTATAGGACCCTAACAACTAGCATGGTTTGGAGGATAAATATATTTCAAAGGTGACTAAATCTACTCATTTCTTAGTCTCTTCTTTGCAACAAATTCTATAAGCATAGTACTACTTCTACTAGCATTGCCACTAGAGCTATAATCATTAATAGGGAATCCTCGAGCACCAATTGGACACAAAACAAATGAAGAATTCTGTTCCACTACTCACATGGCTTCATCTGGGTTCAATTTTGCAAGCCTCTGAGAACTCGTTATAATATGATGCTTTTGTATCATGTTTTTCATCCTATTTATGACCTCGATATCGAGATCAACAGTGGATGACACTTACTCAAGGCCAAAGTATGGAATAAATTCATCCTATTAGTGCTAAAAAAATATTCTATGTGGTGTACACCATTCATCTTTATTCTGCAAAGCGAGAGAACTTCCTCTACTTAAACTAGTGGTAGTTGAATCACATGGAGAAGAAGATATATTTTGTGCATCACTCTCGACAAAAACTCCTAGCAACTCACTTTCTTGACCTCATTGCCACAACATATTCATATGTTTTAATTCCCCTTTTAATCAGTATAATATGAAAAAATAAAATCTCCCTTAATGGAATTGAAGCAATTAATCCCTCTAATGTACATACTACTACAACAAAAGCATATGGGGCTCGTAAAAATGCATTGCCAACCACTAGCACAAAATGAGATACTAGTGACTACACAGCTAAGACATTTAGTCACCACAATTATTTCAAATGAATTACTACTAAATTTGATCAATTTAAAGTGACCAAACTAAAAACGAGTAACTTAAACTACTAATTTAGTCCAAGGACAAAATATATGACTACATAATAAGTTATGCAAATAAAAGTGACTAACTTAAATGACTAATTTTAAAGTCTAGGACTAAAATATATGACTAGATAATAAGTGACAAAATTAAAAATGATTAACTTGAATGACTACTGTAATCCAAGAATAAAAATATGACCATCTAACAAATACAACAAGTATATGAATTAGTCATTTATGATAGCCATTTTTAATTGTGTCACTCTAGAAATGGAAAATTACAATTTTGATACTGAAGTGTTACATTTCACTAATTTTAATGCTATATATGGATTCAGAGGCCCCCTTAAAGGGGGTCTCTGAATCCATTTTCAATGTTAAAATTTATATATTATATGGATTCAATGACCCCCTTAAAGGCATCTATGAATCCATCTATAATGCTAAAATTATAATAGTTTTATACAATATTATAGAGTATAAGTTTACAATATATAATAATTTTACACTTGTTTTGGAAGGAGGGATAAGAAAGAGAGTTTGAAACTGATATTGAAGGGTGTTAAAAGTTAATAGGAATTTGTTCCTCACATCTTAGAGAAAGGATACACTATTTTTTGTGGGGGTTTTTGTGGTGTTGTTAGACACCATGGTTGATTATTGGATTAGATTCATTGAGACAATGCTTTTATTAATTTGAATTCAAAGTATGTTGATTTAAACTTGGTCAATTAATATAAATATAGATTACTCTAAAGCCATATTATTCTATACATAATTCTATAGAAACTTGTAGGGGTTGTAGAGTAGAGCTTAGTTGCCAATCTTGCACCTAGGTAAAAGTTGGATTATTCTCCACTTATAACAAATACAGGAAACTCAATTAGCAAATAGTTGAATTATTTAAATTTAAATATAAAAAATGTATGTGCTTGTGTATTTTTAACCGATAATAATTACCATATTCTTATTTATATTCCCTCATTTAAACTATATAATGTAAAAGAAAGGGTATTTCTTAATATTATGATCCCAAATATGAAGATGGACACTCAACCTAGGTTTTATACCATGGTCGATAATTGTTTTCAAGACAACAAGTATAAATTGAGGAATACCATTTAGTTCGGAAATGATCCCATCCCAAGTCTTAATTTTATCTTTCCTTCTTATTTTTTTGTCCAAATACATTATCCCACCAAAGGGATGCATGCCCTTTAAACTTTGTGAATATATGCTTCACTCTCTTGGGGTCCCTAATTAATCAAACTCGGGGGATTTCTCCATCTTCCCAATCTAATAAATCAATTAGTCTTATCTCCCCTGGGGCCTCTACTTTTCACTCTTCATTACTCAAATCATGAATATCTACTACAACCCCTCTTTTCTTAGCTTCCTCCATGAAATCCATTCTAGTTAACATGGACCTCAACATCTAGGTGATTTTATTTGTAGCTATGTTTCCCTCTACCCTATGCTTGTATTCCTATTTCCCTTATGTTATTTTTCACAATTCTCCCTTTGATAGCTCCACCAAACAAATTCCCTTTGATGGCATTGTTCTTAAATTCATATGTGGGACTCAAACCTACTTTGATACCAAACTAATGCAACCTAGATTATATTTACATAGGCAACAATAATCATGGTTACAAATCCACTTCAAACATAACATATGATAAACAATTGAAAGCACACACAAAGTTTTACATCCTAAACAAAATGAAAAATGAATTTTCTCTGAGAAAGGCATGGAACCCATGCCAAAGGCCCCTTAATTCATCTTTTGACTAAGCTAACTTCTTACACTAGACCATTCATTATAATTTACACTCTCAATGAATTGAAAAAATATATATATTTGACAACATTTTAAATTTCAACAAACCAATTTTTAATCAATCAACAAATTACTAATTTAATAATTATAAATGAATAAAAAATAAAATCTCTTACAATTTTATAATAAAAAGAAAATCATAAAAAGTGTAATATAAAACTATATATTTATCTATCCTTTAATACCAATCAACCAACTTTGATACAAAATATTTTTTTTATGATCACAAACACTCACATTATAAATCATTTTTCTCGACAAATTCAAATATCCCTCAATAATTCTCCATGAATTTACATCAATGAAATCATTTGATCTAACCATCTAAACCTTCAAAGACTTGGATAAACTAGACTCAAATAATATGCATCCAATGAAATCCTCTCATATTCTCAAGTAAAGTCCAACATTTTTCCTCAATGGCCTTGAAAAACATGACGAAGACGGAGGCCATGAACAACAATGGAAAGGAGGTGGATAGGGATCCAACAGGTTGTTTTCCTTTGGTGATCACAATGAATTTTCTGAATGATAGAAGAATTGAAGAAGAAACCCTATGTGGCATTGGCTTTTTCCAGGATGTGGGCACATAGAATCAGCGTTGGCTATGCTCCTTCATTCCCTTTCTTATCTCCCTCGGACCATCTAGAGGTGGCTTCAGCCACGACAGTTTATCCTTTAGCTTGTATCATCTAACAAGGCCATTGATTCTACCCTCACCACGGATCTAGGGTTGCATCTCCTCCATGTGAACACAACTAGGGCCGAGGAGGTATTTGATATTGTCATGGCCTTGTTGCTTAGACTAATTTTCCACATGATTTTACTATTGAAATAGGACCTTTCCAACTCTAGTTGGGTTGGCTCACTCTAGCCCTAGTGCCAGGGTACCTGCCTCTTCCATGGTCTCGTGCTTAGGATCTTCGGTCGACTAGTCTTGACGTACGCTCTTACCACCAAGAGCTTGACATGAAATATGACAGTCCTCTATTAGGATTGCAAAGAGGTATGTGCTATCTATACCTCTTTTGTATTTTTTAGAGAAATTTACTCTAATTAAAAAAATTTGCAAGTCAACTCTCTAGTGGCATTTGAGAATTAATGAAACCGAAAAAACATTATAGAACATTGTGGCATTTGAATGTTGGATCTGTCTACATTTCTGAAAATGGCCTAATAAAGATTATCTTTAAATAAAGACTGGCCAAGGGTAACCTCCAATGACCTTCCATGATTTTTTTTGAAAAATGAGATTTAACAAAACATTTCAAGCCATGGTGTGTTTCTTTGGCCTTTAGAATGATGGATCTGGAAAAATCGCACTCATAGGAATTATAATGTGACCAACACCATCTTAATGTGTATAACATTTTCATGATTATTTTCCTATGCTTGGGGACATGAGTAATGATAGAGGTGATTTTAAAATTCCTTTCATGTGAAGGGAAAAGTTGTGAGAGGGTACAGATCTTTCCCACCAGCCACCAAATAGATGGATACTTTTAACTATTTTCTTTCAACAAGTGACCTTGTATTACTCCATTATGATGTGATCAAAAGAAACACTACAAATTATCAATATTGAAACTTTGCAACACATAAAGATAGGTAATGGATCTAGCTTATTTCAAACTATTTCTCTTTGACACTATAAGTTTATTACATTCTCTATAACATAGTATTCAAAACTGAAACTAATGACCATACTAGTTCACCTATCAAATCGGGTTTCAAACTAGAACTTGTCAAACCCGGACTGGTTAGATTTCAATGAACAAGGCTTAAAAAAAATACATGAAATGATTATTTTTTAATGAAAAAAACTATTTATAATATTTAAAACCATGATTCCAAACCAATAGAGACAAGATATGGAAATTTTTCTCATCTATATACCATGCAAAGGTGAATATATCAAAATGGCACCGAATACAATTCATATCAGTAACAAAATGCATAATCAATGAGGCTATAAATGGCCTCTAGAGTCTAAAAACAATGCTACAAGCTATGGGGACACTAACCTACCACAAGTCTACATATCAGTGATCAACATGATCACTCCTCATCATGATCAAACTCATCACCACTACTAGACATGGGAACATTAAGATGAGCTACATAAATAATCTGGCTTAGACTTTGAGGACTCCTAAGACTCCTCTGCAACCTTAGTATTAGTGGTAGTAGTAGTAGTAACAAAACTAGACATCAAAACTACAAATCATTTATTAACATGAACACTCATGAAACTCATCATTGATTCAATGCTACTAGAAATGGGAACATCAAAAAGAGATACCTAAACATCATATAACTCAAAGTATTCAGACTTGGATTGCTCAACCTTTGAACATTCCTAACCAATGATTTTGTTTTGAGTGAAGGGTTCATCCCATCAAATTTATAATGTGGTAGAAATATCTTAGCATGACTAACCAATTATTTCATTTGAGTGAAGGGTACATTTTTTTTAGGGCCATGGTAGAGGAGTTCAACAATCAATATCACCAACATCAGCAAAGTTTAGCAATCAATGCCACCAACATCATCTTGTTAAACCTTGGAGGTTATCTTTAGAAAGACCTATTTCTTGACAACTGAAGCATGTAGTTTTGGTCATGCTCTCATCTTAGCTCATATTTTGTTTGGCATAAAAACTTGAAGATTGGTTCCTTTGCTACTAGTATATGTCCAAGCTCAGAAAAGTTCTATTGGAGAAAGGACTGTCTACTTTCTTTTCAATTGTTTGTTATTCTCTTGTACCCTTGTGGGGCTTGAAAAACACCAACATTGTCAAGATTATTTTGTCAAGGTACTCCTCCCTTATCCTTGATATCAATAATATGTCTAGTGGTGATTTTAATTTTGAAAAATTTCTTTTCTCATATTGAACTCACATTCAATCTATTCATGCCTTCTTGTACTTAGGAGTAGTCTCTTAAGGCTCAATGAGATGGATCAGTCTACTGAGGTATAGAGATATCTGCTTTGATGTGTCTTCTGCTCAGATATCTATAAGATAAAAGTCAAAGAAATAACAATATGCTATTTCAACATCATCTAGAAACTTTTTTCTATTTTGGTTGATAGTTTCATTGAAGTTCCTATGGTTCTTAGAGTTGTGCAGAAGGTAGGTAGGTTTACATTCTTATTCAAGAGAGAAGAGGCGTTGTTTCAGTCTATGGGGCGACCAACAAATGATTGTCTTGATGTGGTCTTCCATGGTCCTTAGGGTAAAAAACTTACCATATTACCTCAAAGAGGACACAACCATCTTGAAACTTTTAATTATACATGTTCAAAAGCCTTCATATCGAAAGAAGAAAAGATTTCCTACATGGTTTCTAGAAGAGAAAAGGACTATTGAAGTCAATTAAAACCAGTTGCTTCTAAAGCTCAGGAGTATCAATGAGAGAATCACGAGATTAGAGATAAAAAGGGTGGAGTTATGATTCTATGAATACTTGTACGACTAGAAAGCCTCCTCCACCTCTTATGCTTTGCTCCTTACTCAAAATAAAGTAAAAAAGTAGGTGATTTTGTTACCACCTTTTAGAGGACATTGAAATAGTTTAGAAAATTCTACATCTCGAAATCATTTCAATTGTAAATTGTGTTGACCAACTGTCTAAAAGATGAAATATAGATGGATTTTTATCTAAACATTCAAAAACTTATATGGATGACATCTCCTCTTCAATAGAACGACCCAGGATCACTGGTAGAATATCATTATTCTCCTTCAACAACCAGTAAAGGCCAATTAACGATTTGGAAGGACAATGTCTCTACTATCTGTATCAATTCAATTACAACAAAAGGATATTTAGATTGTTTTATGACTTTTTATGGTTTGTAAATATGGTGAAAATTGTTTATTCAAAGTTTGAGGCAATTTCATTGAGTAGGGAGAAGATCATGGGTGTTTTAATATAGATTATAATAGTTTTTTTAGCCCATTACAATATCCTTTTGTAGGGACATGTATTTTAGTATGTTTTATCCACTAATGTGTCCAAGAGGTTTTGTAACTCCCATTTAGTAATTAGATTATTGTCTCTCTAGGTAGTGGGAAGTTACATTATTTGTCGAAAATATGGAAGGAACGTTTTATCTATTTAATGAACCAACTTTTGTAGGTACATGTCTTTTAGTACAATTTTTCCTCTAATGTGTCCGAGTATTTTTGTAATCCTCATTTAGTAATTAGATTTCTTTCCTTCAAGGTAATAGGAAATTATACTAGTAAAAAAAATGGAAGTCCTTTTTAGAGTGAAGACCAAGATATGTGTTACATGGTCTAATAAGATATGGGGCCACTGACCTAATACAACTCTTCATATAAGTAATCAACATGATCACTCCTCATCATGATCAAACTCATCACCACTACTATACATGGGAGGATCAACATGAGCTACATAAATAATCTAGCTTAGAGTTTGAAAACTCCTAAGAGTACTCTGTAATCTCAGTAGTAGTGGTAGTAGTAGCAACAAAACTAAACATCAAAACTACAATTCACTAATAAACATGAACACTCATGAAAATCATCATTGATTCAACACTATAAGAGATGGGATCATCAAAAAGAGATGCATGAACATCATCTAGCTCAAAGTCTTCAGACTTGGATTGCTTAACCTTTTAACATTCCTAACCAATGATTTTGGTTTGAGTGAATGGTTCATCCCTTCAACCTTATAATGTGGTAGAAAAATATTAGCATACCTAACCAATTATTTTCCTTTGAGTGAAGGGTACATTTTTTATTAAGGCCATGGTAGAGGAGTTCAACAATAATTACCACCAACATCAACGAAGTTCAACAATCAATGGCACCAACATCATCTTGCTCAACCTTGTGTAATGACCCATTTGGGTTTTGTTGTGGCTAGCAACAACCCCCCTTCTTATTTAGTTTTATCAGTAATACTAAATAAGCGGGGACCCTAAAAAAAAATGATTAATGCTTATATTTCCTTTTTTAATAAAACTTACTATCATAAAATTAGGAGAATACCCTCGAAAAACCTAAAAAGGCTTAAGTTTTATGATAAGTTAGAATAAAAATCACTCCTTAAGAAACATCGCATCGCAAAAAGGGTAATGGATGCCTTCCCACAAGTGGAATTCTAAGTTGCGAAATCGCGATGTGAAACTACACACTAAAAACATTCATCACACTGAATGCCTCAAACATCAGTTACGCTAAAATACCTTAAACCGCCGATATGCGATGGTGCATATCGCAAATTGCATTTCGCTGAAAACACATTAATAGATTATTGTCATATGATACAAACCAGCGATATTGTGATTCCGTGATATTGCGATCTGCGATACTGTGATCTGCGACATTGCGAAGCAAATCACAAATCACCTTATCACAGATCTTCAGGGCTTGTTGTTAATCAATGAGTTAGTTGGCAATCATTAATGGAATATGGTTTTGATCTGATCGAAGAGCCATTTCACGTAAGGTGGTATATTTTATATGTTTTCGGCATTTAAAGCTTTCCCGTCACCTTTCTCTTATCATTATTCTCACCTCATTTGTAAACTGCAGGAACAAAGAGCAGAGAACTATACATAGTAGTGTTCAGGATATTATGGGAAAGAAGGGTAAAGCTCTGAGTTTTGAAGACAAATAAATGACGTCCTTATACACAGACACTGCCTGTAACAAAGAAGCTAGTATTACTACTTGAGAAGGTATGTATAGTCTACTTGAGGAGGAAAATCCCAAAATGATGGAGGTAACAGCTACTGTAGGCTCAAATGGGTCTTCTAAGGCATCTATTACAGAACTCACATGTTTGTTCTTGCACCAGATAGCAGCGAGGCCCAAAATTCTTCCATAAACGAACATGGTCAAATGGGTACTAGATAGCGCTGACATCACAAACAGACAATTTAAGACTCAAAGTCAAGAACTCACAGAGTCGTTATTTCCACAAAATTTAAGCTTTATATCCTCTAACAAAAAGTGCACGAGAGGCAAAAATCGCACCAGGGAAGCCTAGATGAAGAAACGGGGGCAATTTCCGATGCACGATTAGCACTTAGCACTAATCGCACATCACTGGGCAAAACCCCTTGAAGAGGAAAGCCTCTAATTGCTCAGTCGCCTGTAAGCTCGGAAATTTTTAGGAAAAAATGCTAAAGGCAAAAGGCAAAACTTGAACTCTAAAACCAGTGGTATTTATCAGAGATATCCTCAAAGTGATATGTAGATATGTACAACATCTGCAGAAAGGTTGGAGACAGAAGGCTCAAGAAAGGGCAGAATCAATCAAAATATTAACTAAGTTGAATTGGGATTCTTACTGAACGTATTTGGTAAAACGACACATTCAGTGCATGACTCTCAAATGTATCATCAATTCTGCTGAGAAGATGGCGCTAGCTCTTGCTAATTTCCTTTTTTCAGGACAGCTAAAGTCGGAAGTCGGCCAACCAACTCTCCTCAAGCAAATGCTGAACACTTGCGATTTCAAGGAACAGATACACAAATAGTTAGTTGTTAGTTTTAGTTTTAGATTCAATTTTAGTGTTAATTTTGCTTTATTTTTGCCTGAAATAAGGATGGTCATTTAAACTGCATCCTACATTTTTGTAATAAATTATTTTTGGATTTAGTTAGTAGTATTTAAACCCTTCTCATGCATTTAGAGAAGGGTCTTGAAATTTGTCAAAAACTTGTCCTTAGAACATGCAATTTTGCACCCTCCGAAGAGGTTTTGATGAATGAATGGAACAGGATTTATTGATATCTGCATTTAATATCTACTACTGATGTTGCACTTTTGTACTCTTAGTGGATGTTGGATTAAGGAGAGATAAATCATTGTTGCTTGAAGCTCATGAGTAGAACTAGTTATAAATGGTACTTTTATCTCTTAACTATTTTTTCCTGTGTTAAAGTGATATTCATGTTCAATTATTTATGTATGAATGCATGAGTACTTGAGTTATTATTTGGTACTTCTGTACGGTGATAGCTATTTATTTATGCTTAATATATGAGTAGCCTATTATGCGATATGTTTTTCACAATTGTTTCGTCTAACTTTTTATACGATATGGTTTATCTTTATTGAATTCTTTTCTCATAGCATTTGAATGATCTTTATTACCAATTGTTATTTGAAATCATTTTAGATCGCATAACAGAAAGATTACATCCCGGGTTAGTTTAGAATTAGATATTTCTGCTTATTAGAATACAATTGCATGTTGTTAGATCAGATTTAGAATAAAAGCATTTCACTTAGGAACTCTTAGAAAGGAAATATCAATTCTCAACACACACACACACACATATGTTGGGAAACTGGTCCCATATCCCCACTCGGACCCACTATACCAAACAGAAAAGGAGCTGCTAACCAAGGTCCAGACCAGGTGGGTATCCCCTTTGTTGTAGACTTGATTTTCAGGGCTTCAACATATTTGGCACTAGAAGGAGGGCCACGAACTGTGAATGGCAAGTAAGTCTAAATATAAATATCATTCTGAGAGTAAATCGCCCTCACCATCTCCCCCGACTTCTCCATTGCACTTAGAATATTTAAATATTGAGCAAGAAGTCAAAAGAACAACAACCAAGGCCACAAACCCTAACATTTCAGAAAAATATACTATTGAACCTCCTGAAGTTGAGTCTTTGATCCATAAACTTCAGCGATTTTTTATATCACCTCAAAGATCTGATAAATCTCAAGGCAGTGTGACTTCGCAATATAACCTTGCTCATCCTCTCACCAGATTAAAGAGTGAAAAGTTTGGTATTGAGCCAATTGAGTTTCCTCTACCTACAAGGAAGAGAGCAAGGAAATCACCTAAAGGGTCTGATAGCGAGACTCTTTCATCATCATCATTCATATCTACCTCTCCGCCGTGAAGTCAACCATCCACCCCTCCACTTCAGATTATTTTCCACTAGTCCACTGGAACTTCCACATCCCCTTCTCAATCATCTGGAATCATAATATCCTCATCTTCCCAACTGCAGGGATCATCTTCTGCACTTTCCTCTGTTAGTAGTTCAACGATGGCCCAATCTCCATGGAATAACCCATGGGGTAGTCTTAATGCCTACGCCCTTGAGTCAAATACTGGCCCATCCTAAAAAATGGTTGCCTAAGTTTAATCCTGAAGCAGGCATGCTAGTGGAAGAACATATAAACAATTTTATGTTATCTATAAATCTCAATGGAGTTACTAATGAAGATGTTGTCATCTGACTCTTCCCTTACATTCTGCAAGGAGCAGCCGGATCATGGTATTTCTCATTACCATCTGGATCTATCACTAGTTGGGATATCTTCCAAGAACAATTCTTGACTAAGTTCGGTGATGACAGGTCTACGACAACATTGATCAATGACCTGTCTAACCTTAGGGTTGAGTCAAAAGAACCTATCAAAGATTTTAATTCACATTTCAATAAACTGTTGAATAAAATTCCTACTGCTTCCAAGCCTAGCGAAGAAGTGTGAAGTGAATGGTACATCTCTGCTTTACCATCAAACATAGCAATCTTCGTTGATAGCGCTAACAAAACAACTTTAGCTGATAATATGAAGGAAGCAATAGTGATAGAGAAACGTATCATAGCCCTAGAAAAGAAAAATGTTGTAGATGAATGAAAATCTAAGAAGGTTACATTTAAGGAAGATCCCAAGAAAAAACAATCGAAAGATCCATTCGATTTAGAAGGATTGCAGAAAGTTTTGAAAACCATGTCTAACGAAATGGTTGACATTAAGAAACAAGTAGCAAAAAATTCTTCTAAAAAGTTGTACAAGCCTTATAGAAGAAATCCTTCGACCGATTCAAAGCCTCCCAATGCTATCACAAGTGTTGAATCAGAAGAAGAAGAAGAGGAAATTGCCATTAAAGAACCTACCGATGAAGAAGAAGTTGTAGAGGTACAAGGTATGTGGGATTTCATCCTCCCAGATGAAGAGGATCAAGAGGCATCGCCGGTTAGTACTCGAAGTAGAAATCAACTCGATCCTCCTCAACCTAGTCCTAAGCCAAAGAGCACAAGATTAATGCCTAAGGATAAAGTTGCAGCCAAGAAAACGACACCTAAAACGACAAAAACAAGCCCAGTCCAAACAGATTCACCAACTCCATCTAAAAAATTGATTGTTTCGGATGAAATGGATAGTATAATATCATAGAAGACATGAAGAAGGCTAGGGCTAAGATCAGTTTTTATGAATTGAGCAAATTAAAACATTAGCAAAAGATACTTTTGAAAGAATTACATGTTGTACCAGTTGCACCTCTACCCGCCGCTGTAATCTCTCAAGCTTCCCATGAGATGGGAAGACCTCCAACTAATGTGATTAATAAATTTGATCCAAACGATATCGCTTTAATTGGAGGAAGGTTGAGATCTCATACTCCCCCAATTCTTCTTACTTATGAAGTTTTCAACAAAAAATTGCATAATTGTTTAGTAGATTCTGGAGCTTCATCTAATATCTTACCAAAGTCAATATGTGCAAAGTTGAATGTTCAACCTCAAAAACCTGTTGTGCGCATAGTTCAGCTGGATCGGTCGCAAGTTGAAGTGATCGGCAAATTAAATTAGGCTACCATAAGGCTGTCATCTAATCGAAAGGTATGTCAAGTTATCGACATTTTACTTGCAGATATTCCAGAATTTTATGGCTTAATTCTTAGCAGGGATTGTTCAAAAAAACTTCATGGATACTTTGCAACTGATTGGTCACACGTGTGGCTCCCTTACAATGGTAAACCAAATCAAATAAAGGTTGAGCAAGAAAGACATCAGAAATACATAGCAACAGAGTTGGAAGGAGAAAATGAACCGGTAGCATACAACAATAATATTATTGGCAACTATTCTGTTGATTATTTCTTAGGAAATTTTAATGCTCATACTTCACCTTATTTAGAACATTTTGTTTTATCTCAAGTAGAATTTTTTTCTAAAATAGATAGTTCTAAATGCATTAATTTTATAGATAGTCCTATAAATAAAACTTTATTTTGGAAATTATTTTTTGACGGTTCCAAGTCTAACGAAGGAGCAGGAGCAGGATGTGTGTTAATCAGTCCAGAGGGAAACAAAACTATGCTAACTTGTAGACTCGAGTTCGATTGCACCGATAATACCAAAAAATATGAGGCTTTATTCCAAGGATTATACAAAGCAATCAGATTAGACATCAAATACCTACAAGTCTTCGGAGACTCTGAAATTGTAATCAGACAGGTACGCAATACTATACATTGTTTATCAGGTCATTTAAAGCATTACCAATCTTTAGTTCGAGATTTGAATAAACATTTTATAACATTCAATATTTCATCAATTCCTAGACTCGAGAATGCTAGTGCAGACCTCTTAGCTAACATAGCCTCCAAGCTCATTCCCTTAGAACACTATAGCCCTGATAGATTTTCAATCGAATTAATTTTTAGACCCTCGATTCCTGATAACATTACCAATTGGAGGATTTTCAACGATGATCCTGATATTGTAAGCTTCCTCACATCTAAGGGATCTTACACCAATTAGATAATTGATGAGGACCAACATGACAGACAATTGCAACAAGATAGCACTAACAATTCTATGCCAAAGTCGGTAGTCAAATTAAAAGACCTATATGATTTGAAAGATCGATTCAAGAGATCTACCAATTCAAAACTTCAAAGTTCAACACTGAACTATGAATTGGTAAATCTAGGAACTGATACCAAGCCACATAATATCAACCTAGGCCTTGGCCTATCTCCTGAAGAAAAATTAATGTATGTTCGTCTCTTGAAACAATACAAAAGTGTCTTTTCTTGGAACTACGATGAACTCAAAACTTATGACACTTCTATCATCCAACATACCATCCCAATGATAAACAATGAAAACATGTCCAGCAAAAGTTGAGAAAGATCCATCCTAATCTAGAAAACCAGATCAAATCTGAGCTTAATAAGTTATTGAAAGCCAAAATCAGTTTTCCCATTCGACATTCTAAATGGGTTTCCAATATGGTTCCTATTAGAAAGAAGAATGGAGACATTAGAATTTGCATTGACTTTCAAAATCTTAACAAAGCCTGCCAAAAAGATAATTTTTCTTTGCCTCCCATGGAGCAAATACTGTAGGCAGTCGTAGGATCAGAATTAATGTCCTTCTTGGATGGTTTCTCTGGCTACAACCAAGTGTTGGTCCATCCCGATGATTAATTAAAGACCACGTTCATAATAAAATGGGGTACTTATGCATATCAAAAGATGCCTTTTGGTTTGATCAAAACTAGTGCCACATTTCAGAGGGCCATGGACATCGCATTTAAGGGATTAGTAAATAAATTAGTGGTAATCTAATTGGATGATATAACCGTATATTCCAAGAAGCGAGGCAATCCTCTTAGAGATTTAAAACAAATCTTCTAATGTTGTCAAAGGTATGGAATTTCACTTAACCCAAAAAAGTACTTTTTTGCATTAAGTGAAGGAAAAATTCTTGGATTCATAGTGTCAAAATCTGGAATTCATATTGATCCTGACAGAACCAAGGAGATTTCTGAAATATCCCTACCTCACAACAAGAAAGCTATGCAATCTTTACTTGGCCAAATTAATTTTGTAAAGACATTTGTTCCAGATTTTTCAAGAATCATATCTCCTTTACAAGCAATGACTAAAAAGAACTCAATCTTCAAATGGGGCCGAGACGAATATGAAGCATTCAATCTTATCAAACAAGCAATTGTTAACGCTCCATATTTAGCAACTCCAAATTTTTCCGATCCTTTCATTTTATATACATTTTCCTCTGATAGATCATATGCTGCGATACTCACTCAAGCAAATCAAGACAAGGTAGAAGCCCCAATTGCTTTTTTCATTTCAAATCTATAGGGGGATGAGTTAAATTATTCAGACGTAGAGAAACAAGCTTATGTTGTTTTCAAAGCAATTAAATATTTCAAACCCTTTATGCTTAAAACCCATACAAAAATCATAGTACCGTTTCCAGTGGTAAGAAATCTCTTAGTACAGAAAGATGTGGGTGAGAAAAGAGCCAATTGGGTTACTGCCTTACAAGAACACGACATAGAAATCAAACTAGAAAGTATTGTAAAAGGTCAAGGCTTTTGCAAAATGATGGCTGGAGCATCGTTTATTTTTGAAATACCATCTGCAGAGATACAAATGTATGAGGTAAGCCTAAACGATGTTGAATCATTATACACTAATATCATATTTTATCTAACGAATGGATATGCTCCTTCAAACCTCGATTATACCAAGAAAAGAGCTCTAAGGTTGAAAGCTAAGCAATATCAACTCGTGAACGATGTACTTTTTAGAGTGAATTATGATTTTGTTCTCCTTAGATGTCTTGAGAAATATGAAGCTGAAAAGGTGTTGCAAGAACTCCACGATAGACCAGCAGGTGGACATTATGCTGGACATGTTACTGCACATAAAATCCTCTGCGCAGGCTATTACTGGCCCACACTATTCAAAGACTCACATAGCTATGTAAGGAAATGTCAAGTTTGTCAAACTGTTGCAGGGAGACAAAATAGACCATCATTGCCTTTGCAACCAGTCAACATTGAGCAGCCTTTTGATCAATGGGGATTGGATATAAGAGGTGAGATCATTCCTCATTCTTCTAAACAACATAGGTATATCCTTACAGCTATAGATTATTTTACTAAATGGGTAGAAGCAATTCCTCTCAATACAACTAATGTCAAACACATCATTGAGTTCATAGATCAGTGCATAATCACCATGTTTGGTTTACCTTCTACTTTGATGTTTGATAATGCATCATAATTTTCTCGCAATACTATGACTGAATTTGCACTCACAAGAGGTTTTAATCATAAATACTCTGCCAATTATTACCCACAGGGGAATGGGTTAGCTGAATTTACGAATAAAAACTTAATCAGAATCATTAAGCGAACCATTGATCAAACTCACAAAAATTGGCACAAGTATTTAATATATGATTTATGGGCAGACCGAATAACGTAGAAAGCCTCCATTGGCACTTCTCCCTTTAATTTAGTTTATGGGAAAGAAGTGGTTCTTCCAACTCATCTAGTAATTCCCTCTTTGGCCTGAGTTCAATATATTGATGAAACACCAAATTCTTCCTTACAACTAAGGCAACTGGAAAGGACTTTCAAATGGGTGATCTAGTTTTAAAATGGGACAAAGCTCATGAGGAAAAAGGAAAACATACGAAATTTCAACAAATGTGGCTTGGCCCTTTCCAAATTGCAGAAGTCATAGGTTCATCTACTTTTATGTTACAGGATTTAATAGGAAAAATGGAGTCTTTACCTATTAACGGACAGATCCTCAAAAAATATTTTCCATAGGAGATCATTCTTCTATTTTGTAGATTAGTTTTTCCTTTATTTTCATAATAAAACCAGTTGTAAATGGTTACATTTGGAATTCACGAAAAAGACAAATATTTCTTTTAGATTTTGTTTGTTTGCTTGTATAAATAGAATTGTTTCAAAAAATTGGTCATTATTATTGAAAGATACAGTCAAAGGCTATAAGCCTGGAAATGATACTAGTTTCAACCTTGTAAATTTTGATAAAAAGCAACCTTTAGTGGGAAATTGTTTTATATCAGTCCAATGAAAGGTATCAATAACAAAATGAAGATTCTTTGTAGAAAAGCTCTTTCCAAAAACTCTACCATTGTTGTCCAGAGCTATTCTTAAGGAAACAATGACTTCCTCCCCACCTAGGGAATTACAAGCTTCAAGGAATAATCCAATGATACACTTTAACTTAAAGAATAAGAGGTCCCATCACAAGCCAACTTATCATGATCATAGATACTATATCTTGCTGACTTTGCCAAAACTGCATACCATAACACGACAATGACTCAAGATTGTTGCAATCAAAAGACAAGGGGTCTCATCACAAGCCAGCTTCTTCAGCAAAGTTATAAATCAAGTGAGTGGCACTGTCATAAATTGGCTACCAAACCAAGGCATTGTTCTTTAATGGTTAAAAGAAAATGAAAAGCAATAAGTGTGGATATGGATTTCTCTGTGAAAATTGTATACTTCTCTAAGTGAGATACAAGATCATTACTGGGTAACAGGTAAAACTGTTGAGGCTATAAACGCCTGCTGGTAGGAGAGGATCTACCTACGACAAATGAGCATATTTGAAACTGATTTAGAGATAAGGATTTGTTTTCATCTTTATAAACCAAGTAGTGACTGATGTAGATACAATGACTAGCTTGAGGAAGTAAATAACCAAAGTTAAACATAGAAGAAACAAACTATCATTGACAACTGAAAGCATGATGTACTTTATCTTTCTATAATAAAGTTTGATTTTCTGGAAAGTTTTCTATTTTGGAATTTTAGAAAAGTCAAAATAAAGGCAAAGATAACTGGTTCTTCCAAGTGAATCGCCAATTGTTGTGGCCAACAACAACCCCCCTTCTTATTTAGTTTTATCACTAATACTAAATAAGCGGGGAACCTAAAAAAATAAATCGATTAATGCTTATATTTCCTTTTTTAATAAAACTTAGTATCATAAACTTAGGAGAATACCCTCGAAAAACCTAAAAAGGCTTAAATTTTATGATAAGTTAGAATAAAATCACTCCTTAAGAAACGTCGCATCGCAAAAACGGCAATGGATGCCTTCCCACAAGCGTAAATCTAAGTTGCGAAATTGCGATGCGAAACTACGCACTAAAAACATTCATCGCATCGAATGCCTCAAACATCACTTACGTTGAAATACCTTAAACCACCGATATGCGATGGCGCATATCGCAAATCACATTTCACTGAAAGCACATTAATAGATTATTTTCATATGATATGAACTAGTGATATTGCGATTCCACGATATTGCGATCTGCGATACTGCGATCCACGATATTGCGAAGAAAATTGCAAATCACCTTATCACAGATCTTCAGGGCTCGTTGTTAGAAAAATCTTTTTCCATAAACCGAGACCCGGTTATGAGCGTTAATATTAATCAATGAGTTAGTTGGAAATCATTAATGGAATATGGTTTTGATCTAATCGAAGAGCCATTTCACATAAGGTGGTATATTTTATATGTTTTTGGCATTTAAATCTTTCCCGTCACCTTTCTCTTATCATTATTCTCACCTCATTTGTAAACTATAGAAACAAAGAGAAGAGAATTATACATAGTAGTGTTCAGGATATTATGGGAAAGAAGGGTAAAGCTCCGAGTTCTGAAGACAAAGAAATGACGCCCTTATACACAGACACCGCCTGTAACAAAGATGCCTATATTACTACTTGGGAAGGTATGTACAGTCTACTTGAGAAGGTAACAGTTACTGCAGGCTCACATGGGTCTTATGAGGCGTCTATTACAAAACTCACATGTTCGTTCTTGCACTGGATAGAGGCGAGGCCCAAAATTCTTCCATACACGGACATGGTTAAATGGGTACTGGATAGTGCTGACATCACAAACAGACAATTTAAGACTCAGAGTCAAGAACTCATGAAGTCGTTATTTCCACAAAATTTAAGCTTTATATCCTCTAACAAAAAGCGCGCGATAGGTGAAAATCGCACGAGGGAAGCCCAAATCAAGAAACGAAGGCAGTTTCTGAAAGCCTCTAATTGCTTAGTCGCCTGTAAGCTCGGAAATTTGTAGGAAAAAATGATAAAGGAAAAAGGAAAAACTTGAACTATAAAACCAGTGGTATTTATCAAATATATCCTTAAAGTGGTATATAGATATGTACAACATTTGTAGACAGGCTAGAGACAGAAGGCTCAAGAAAGGGCAGAATCAATCAAAAGATTAACTAAGTTGAATTGGGATTCTTACTAAACATTTTTGGTAAAACCACACAGCTAGTGCATGACTCTCAAATGTATCATCAATTTTGCCGAGAAGATGGCGCCAGCTCTTGCCGATTCCATTTTCGCAGGACAGCTAAAGTCAAAAGTCAGCCAACCAACTCTCCTCAAGCAAATTTTGAACGCTTGCGATTTCAAGGAACAGATACACAAATAGTTAGTTTTTAGTTTTAGTTTTAGATTCAGTTTTGGTGTTAATTTTGCTTGAAATGAGGACGGTCATTTAAACCTCATCCTACATTTTTGTAATAAATTATTTTTAGATTTAGTTTGTAGTATTTAAACCCTTCTCATGCATTTAGAGAAGGGTCCTGAAATTTGTCAAAAACTTGTCCTCAGAACATGCACTTTTGCACCCTCCGAGGAGGTTTTGATGAATGAATGGAACATGATTTATTGATATCTGCGTTTAATATCTACTACTGATGTTGCACTTTTGTACTCTTAGTGTATGTTGGATTAAGGAGAGATAAATCATTATTGCTTGAAGCTCATGAGTAGAACTAGTTATAAATGGTACTTTTATCTCTTAACTATTTCTGCCTATGTGTTAAAGTGATATTCATGTTCAGTTATTTATGTATGAATGCGTGAATACTTGAGTTATCATTTGGCACTTTTGTACGGCGATAGCTATTTATTTATGCTTAATATATGAGTAGCCTATTATGCGATATGTTTTTCACAACTGTTTCATCTAACTTTTTATACGATATGGTTTATCTTTATTGAATTCTTTTCTCATAGCAGTTGAATGATCTTTATTACCAATTGTTATTTGAAATCATTTTAGATTGCATAATAGAAAGATTACATCCTAGGTTAGTTTATAATTAGATATTTCTGTTTATTAGAATACAATTGCATGTTGTTAGATCAGATTTAGAATAAAAGAATTTCACTTAGGAACTCTTAGAAAGGAAATATCAACTCTCAACACACACACACATATATTGGGAAAATGGTCCCATATCCCTAGTCGGACCCATTATACCAAACGGAAAAGGAGCTTCTAACCAAGGTCCGAACCGGGTGGGTATCCCCCTTGTTGTAGATCCAATTTTCGGGGCTTCAACAGGTTTATAGGCAAAAGGGTATTAGCATGTATATAATGTATGCATATGATAGCTACATATGCATACGTCGCATGCCTTGCACTAGTATACTAATTAAATAATTATGAAAGATGTTCAAGTACCTAATTATTTAAGAAGGGAAGTATTACCTAAAATTCAACACTCTCAAAATATACATATTAAATATTTTGTAATTATAAGGTTATTAAATAAAATTAACAATTTAAGTCATCTTAATGTAAATGTGTACAAATTATCATTTTTAAATATTAATATTCATTTTTTTAATATATCAAACACTTGATATATCTATATTGATAACTCTTCATTTATTTTAACATTAGAAATTAAAGTTTTGTATTAATATTAATTTTGTTTAAATATTATAATTAAAAAAAAGGAATTAAAAGTTAAACTTATCAACCACTTTATATTAACGTACCTCACCTTGAGGCAACATGTAAAACAGATGACTAGTGCATAAAATCGGATGAGGGTGGTGGAAGATGGCGACAACCGCGTGAAGAGGCATTTATCCGAGCACACAGAGACCGAGTGGGGGGGGGGGATTTTGAGGAGTCGTTTTCAAAGGTATCGAGAAGGAAATTACAGTAGAGAGTCACAGATCGAGTGAGGATCATTGAGCCATGATTTTTCTTGATTCTATTGGGCACGTGGGCTAGAGTGCTGAAATTATGAAGTATTTTAGAGCTGGGTACCGAGGTTGTGCCCAATTTGGCAGGCAGGTTTAGGTATTTTGGTAACGGAGAAAAAATGGAGCTACGACATCTCGGATCGGCTTCAAGTATGAAAACCAGGTATGTATATGTGTATGAAATTGGTAAATTATGTCTTAAAAGTCTGAATTTTGAGCAATCAATAATTTTTATTTAGCTAGGTTAATTTCTCCAAATTAGGTCATTACACCTTGGCGGTTATCTTTAGAAAGACCTGTTTCTTGAAAATGAAGTGTGCAATTTTGGTCGTGCTCTCATCTAAGTTCATATTTGGTTTGGCATCAAAACTTGAAGATTGGATCCTTTGTTGCTAGAATATGTACAGGCTCAAAAAATTTCTATTGCAGAAAGGAATTGTTGCTTTATTTTCCATGGTTTGTTGTTCTCTTTTACCATTGTGGGGCTTGGATGAAACCAACATTGTCAAGATTATTCTGTCAGGGGACTCCTCCCTTATCATGGATACTAATATGAATTTTTGAAAGAAAAAAATTCTTGTATTGAACTAACATTCAATCTGTTCATGCCTTCATATACTTAGGAGTAGTCTCTGAAGGCTCAACATAGATGGATCAGTCTAGTGAGGTATACAAAGATCTTCTTTGATGTGTCTTCTGCTCATATATCTATAAGAAACAAGTCAAAGAAACATCAATATGTTATTTCAACATTTTCCAAACACTTTTTACTGTTTTGGATGATAGATTCATTGAGTTTCCTATGGTTCTTAGAGTTGTGCAGAAGTTAGGTAGGTTTACATTCTTATTAAAGAGAGAAGAGGTGTTATTTTAGTTTATGGGACGACCAAAAAAGATTGTCTTGATGTGAATTTCCATGTCCCCTACGGTCACAAAATTTCCATATTACCTCAAAGAGGACAAAACCATCTTGAAAATTTTAATTATACATGTTCAAAAGCTTGCATATCAAAAGAAGAAAATATTTACTACATGGTTTCTAGAAGAGCAAAGGATTATTGAGGCCAATTAAAACCAGTAGTTTCTAAAGCTCAGGAGTATCAATGATAGAATATCAAGATTGGATATAAAAAGAGTGGAGTTATGCTTCTATAAATACTTGTACGGCTAGAAAGCATCCTCCATCTCTTCTACATTTCTCCTTACTCAAAATAAAGTAAAAAAGTAGGTGATTTTATTACCTCCTTTTAGAGGACATTGAAATAGCTTAGAAAATTACACATCATGAAATCATTACAATTATAAACTGTGTTGGCCAACTATCCAAAAGATGAAATATAATTATATTTTTGACTAATCATGCAAAAAATTATATGGATGACATCTCCTCTTCAATAGAATGACCCAAGATCACTGGCAGCATATCATTGTTCTCCTTCAACAACCAGTAAAGGGAAATTCACAATTTGGAAGGACGGTGTCTCTATTATCTATATTAATCCAATTATAGCAGAAGGAGATTAATATTGTTTTATGAACTTTTATGGTCTATAAATATGGTGAAAATTGTTTATTCACAAGTTAAGGCAATTTCACTGTGTAAGGAGAATATCATGGGTGTTTTAATCTAGATTATCAGAAGTTTTTGGGCCCATTACTATCTCCTTTCATAGGGACATGTATTTTAATATTTTGTATCCTCTAATGTGTCCAAGTGGTTTTGTAACTCCCATTTAGTAATTAGAGTATTGTCTCTCTAGGTAGCAGGAAGTTACATTATTTGTCGAAAATATGGAAGGAACATTTTCTCTATTTAAAGAACCAACTTTTGTAGGTACATGTCTTTTAGTACCATTTGTCCTTTAATGTGTCTGAGTATTTTTATAACTCTCATTTAGTCGTTATAGTGTTTTCCTTCAAGGTAATGGGAAGTTATGCTAGTCAAGAAAATGGAAGTCTTTTTTGAGAGTGAAGACCAGGATATGTGCTACATGGTCTGATAAGTTATGGGGCCACTAACCTACTACAAGTCTACATATTAGTGAGCAACATGATCACTCCTCATCATGATCAAACTCTACACCACTACTAGACATGGGAGCATCAACATGAGCTACATAAATAATCTGGCTTAGACTTTGAGGACTCCTAAGACTCCTATGAAACCTTAGTAGTAGTGGTAGTTGTAGTAGAAAAACTAGACATCAAAACTAAAAATCATTGATCAACATGACCACTCATGAAACTCATCATTGATTCAATGCTACTAGAAATGGGATCATCAACAAGAGATACAAAAACATCATCTATATAAAATTCTTTAGACTTGGATTGCTAAACCTTTTAACATGCCTAATCAATTATTTTGGTTTGAGTGAAGGGTTCATCTCGTTAACCTTATAATGTGGTATAAAAAGCTTAGCATGCCTAAAAAATTATTTTCCTTTGAGCGAAGGGTACATATCTATTAGGGCCATTGTAGATGAGTTCAATAGTCAATACCACCAATATCAACAATGTTCAACAATCAATGCCACCAACATCATCTTGCTCAACCTGGGCATTTATCTTTACAAGACTTGTTTCTTAACAACTGAAGTGTGCAGTTTTGGTCATCCTCTCGTCTCAACTCATATTTGGTTTGGAATTAAAACTTGAATATTGGTTCCTTTGTTGCTAGGATATGTCCAGGCTCAGAAAAGTTCTATTGCAGAAAGGATTGGCTACTTTCTTTTCAACTATTTTTTGTTCTTTTGTACCCTTACGGAGCTTAAAAAACACCAACATTTTCAAGATTATTCTGTCAGGGGACTCCTCCCGTATCATAGATATCAATAGTGTGTCTAGTGGTGATATTGAATTTGTAAGATTTTTTTTTTTTCTCGTATTGAACTCACATTCAATCTATTCATGCCTTCCTATACTTAGGAGTAGTCTCTGAAGGTTCAACAAAGATGGATCAGTCTACTGAGGTCTAGAGAGATATTCTTTGATGTGACTTCTGCTCAGATATCTATAAGATAAAATTCAAAGAAACATCAATATGTCATTTCAACATCATCTAGACACTTTTTGTTTTTGTTTTGGATGATAGTTTCATTGAATTTCCTATGGTTCTTAGAGTTGTGCAGAAGGTAGGTAGGATTACATTCTTATTCAAGATAGAAGAGGTGTTGTTTCAGTTTATGGCGCGACCAACAAATTATTGCCTTGATGTGGGATGCCATGGACCCTAGGGTAAAAAACTTGCCATATTACCTCAAAAAGGACGAAACCATCTTGAAAATTTTAATTATACTTGTTCAAAATCCTGCATATTGAAAGAAGAAAAGATTTACTACATGGTTTCTAAAAGAGAAAAGGTTTATTGAGGTCAATTAAAAGTAGTTTCTTCTAAAGCTCAGGTGTATGAATGAGAGAATAGCAAGATTGGAGATAAAAGGGGTGGAGTTATGATTATGTGAATACTTGTATAGCTAGAAAGCCTCCTCCATCACTTCTAATTTTCTCCTTACTCAAAATAAATTAAAAAGTAGGTGATTTTTTTACCTCCTTTTAGGGGACATTGAAATAGTTTAAAAAAATTCACATCTCAAAATCATTACAATTGTAAACTATGTTGACCAATTCTCCAAAAGATGAAATGTAATTGGAATTTTGACTAATCATGCAACAACTTATATGGATGACATCTCCTCTTCAATAGAATGACTCCGGACCAATGGAAACATACAATTGTTCTCCTTCAACAACTAGTAAAGGCCAATTCACAATTTGGAAGGACAATATCTCTACTCTCTTTATCAATCCAATTACAACAAAAGGAGATTTAGATTGTTTTATGAAATTTTATGGTTTTTAAATATGGTGAAAATTGTTTATTCAAAAGTTGATATAGTTTCTCTGAGTAAGGAGAAGATCATGGGTGTTTTAATCTAGATTATAAGAATTTTTTGGGCCCATTACTATCTCATTTCATAGGGACATGCCTTTTAATATGTTTTATCCTCTAATGTGTCCAAGTGATTTTGTAACTCCCATTTAGTAATTGGAGTATTGTCTCTCTAGGTAGTGGGAAGTTACACTATTTATCGAAAATATGGAAGGAACCTTTTCTCTATTTAAAGGATCAACTTTTGTAGGTACATGTATGTTAGTACAATTTGCCTTCAATAAAAAAAAAAATCTTTATCATAGCAATTTTCATTTTTCAATTTGTGAGTATGATTCAGATAGGATCAATGTTGCCTCTTCCTCTAACATTTTTTAGCAATGAAAATGAGGATGTTGGTACGAAGCCAGTTTAGAATAAAAATTACCACCTGCAGGCTACATCAATGATTAGAACAAAGTTGAAGAAGGCAATAGTCAAGAAACATCTAAGAGCATGTGCCTCATAACTACAGGGCACAACTAGATGAATGCATGCTGGGTAAGAGCAAGCTTTCCAGGATTAGAGCCTAGGTCATCTCCACAACAACTACTACAATTTTCCATTGGACCATGGAAAAATGAAATGATGGAATATATATGTGTGTATGTGTTTGCATACATGTGTGTGTGTTTGTCAATTTCCCATGTCCAAATCCTAATGTTTCAAAAAATACAATGGATCTTTATCACGGTCCTCATCCATTTCCATGAAACTTAGGATTTACCAAAAAATTAATAGTTTATCTTCAGTTAAAGTTGTAATTTTTTAAATTGGGTTTTTCACCAAGTTCAAGGTTGATGATGAACGAGTCACAAAGGAAGACATAAAGATAGCACTAGAGGAGTAATATGGTGGTGAAGAGGAGGTGAATATTATTTTTCATCTTCAATTTTTTATGTAGCTTCTTTGTGTCAATATTATTCTTGTAAATTTTTTCATCATTGTAACATTTTATATTTTTTTAAATTTGTGCAGATGCCTTAGCCAAATCCATGCCTCATCAACAGTCCAGGATTCATCAGCACACCATTTTAATTTACAAAATACTATTATATGCTTGTGTATATAAGAGAAAGTGACAAGGAAAAAATTATTTGCAATGTTGATGAGAAAGATATAGTGGAGCACCTGCGATTAAGCACTTCACCTAGGAATACCTTTTTCTTTTCTCAAAATTATATATATCAAGAGAGTGTAACTCAGATGTTATGATCCTTTTCCAATTTTAGTAAATTATGAAAATGTGGATAATTTATTATCAGTGACATTTAGGATATTATATGCACCTAAAATATGATATCTAAGGAGAAACTAGGGGTCGACATAAATATAATTTGTTGGAAGGATTCTCTGATGTTTCGAAGAGACTCTAGGCCAAGGCGGGTCCAAATTCCAAAGTTTATTCAAAACACATATTATTTATTTCTAATCAACATGGACTTAGAATTATGATGCTCTTTTAAGGGGACAATACTTGTTGGCTTGATGGGCCCTGACCCAGGTTCAATGTTAAGTAGCCAAGCAAATCCCTACACTATTGGCCCTTTCGATATCAGTCCGTGGAATGCGGACTGAAGTCTCACCCGAAGCAGTATGGGGGGATACAAGAACCAAGTTTCCACACCTTGAGATGGTTGTGATGTCGGTTATAAGCCCTAACCCTTCCTTCACGTAGATCGATAAGCCCTTTAGGGCTTATCAAAGTACTTCTCTTATTCGTCCTTGAATCCTCTGCGAAAGTCTCTGATCATCCTTCGTAGACCCTAAATAGATAGATTAGGCACTTACGTGCCTCTGTAATTACTCTTACTTCTATATTTTACTCAGATTTGCTTAAGTATTGGTTAACTTTAACATGCATTACAGTTATCTTTGCATAAATAGATATTTTTACTTATGTTCATAAGACAAAGTAAAGTACATAGATTTGTGCATCAATATAGCACTAATTGATAGCCCTATTATTCAACATAACATAATCACAACATTCATAACATAAGTAAAATAATGCATACACAGGTAGTTATGAAATACTTATCTTTATTGATAATCCATATTTCCAGTACAGACTCTGACTACCCTGCACACACATCTATAAGGTTCTGCGCACTCAGCTGTAGACTTCTACCCTAGGCCTTTGCGCACTTAGTTGTAGAGCCTCTTCCTACACCAAGACTCTTCGCTCTTAGCTCTCACAAACCCATAAAATTACTCAGAACTCTACCAAGAACTTATCAACTGCCTTAGACTCTTCTAAGACTCCCTTTTTATACAATCCCATGGTCCATGGACCAAGGGTGGATCTCATCAAGCTAACACAAACTATCTAAACTAAGGGCGGAAACCCTTTTTGACTACTTACATCTTTGCGCTCTTCGGCCACAAAATATAGAGACTTTACATTCTTCACACAAAACTTGGGCCTTTAGCCCCAAAACTTGGGCTTTTAACTGCAAAATTAACCCAAGAGGACCCGTTCCCAACAACCCCCCAACAAAAATTTGGTGACTCACCCCTGAGTCGCTCTGCTGGAGCATAGATCTTGTCGTGAAGACCTCCCAACTCCACTTGTACATTGTGACTTAGGCAGTGCACTGTGTTGCCACCTGCTTCACTTGCTCAACCAGCTGCTTTGTCTCTGGATTTGCACTGACTGCCTTTATTTTCTACTGTGTTTCCTGTAGACTAGCAAATTTCCCTTCAATGGAGGTAGTGAGTACATATGCCTCCTCTAGCTAAGGCCCCAATCTAGCCTTAAGTACTGTCTCCTTGCGCTGAGTTGCATCCACCTATTCTTTCAACGCCTTTTCTTCCTATAGCTTTGCTAACCTTTGTGTAATGGCAACGGTGTGCACCATCACTTTAACGTCATCATATCTATGCTGCAGCTCCCATGCCTCTATCTCTAGCCTCTGCATAGTAGGATCCTCCTGTAGGTTGGTGACTACTTCAAGCAACTACTCAAAGAGCGTAATGCACTCCTTCGCGGTGGCATCTATAGATGCTACTACATCTTTGACAGTGGTCGTGCGCTTCTCTTTAACCTCTGGTGGAGTCAAAGGCTGGGCCCTCAACTTGAGATTTATATTTTAAGGTTCAATTCAAACTAAACCTTAGCCAACTCTTTTCTCACTTCGTGCACTCTGGCAGCGGGCTTCCAGATTCTCACATCCACTGGCGCATCTTCAAGAATATCCAGCTCTAGCATAGTCTTGCATGCCTCAACCACCACCTTAGTCATGTTATCATTCTTTTCTATGGTGGCCTTAAGAATATTAATGGCATAATTCTTCTGGGTAGGCAATTGAGCATTTCTCACCTTCTTCTCATTGATAACGTTCAAGGCACACTGTTCGCGAGCTCGAAGTTTCACGATCACACCATCTTGCAAGGTGTGAAGGACTTCACTTGGAAGCATGGCCAAATTTAGCCTAAACCTCTTGAGGGTGCTAATAGTGGCCCTGTCAACTTCTTCTTTTATAGTCAGTGCTCCATCTGACAACACTATGGCCCTGGGATCCAACGTGCGCACCATTTTTGCTGCCTCCAACGTTTCAGATGCCAAACTAGTTGACGTCACACTGCTTCGCCCCACACTGGTTTGTACCTATGACGCTTGGATCTACAGCTCGTGCAGACCCGTTTGAGTGGCACCCAAGGTTTGTTATTGCTGCTGCTGGAACTACTGCTCCTACTTGAACTGTTGTAGCAGTTCCACGGCCACATCCCTCACCACATCACCAATGTCATTCAAATCACCCTCTATCAAGGTGATTGGGTTAGAGGATGTTTTGCTGGCCTTGGAATTTTTCCGCGGCCCGACTTTCTCCTCATCCTTGTTGCTCTTGACCCGGAATGGAGTAGTCTTCAGGTTTGCTTGTCCCTGGTCGGATCACTGCTCTTCCTCTTCTATCTCTGGGGAAGGAGATTTCTGACTCCTGTCAGAGTCATGCTCCTCCTCTTCTTCCTGCCATTTTGTCTACTTTTTGGCAGTGCGTCCACTTTGGATTTATCCTTAGCCTCTTTCTTCCTCTTCTCGATCAATTGTTCCATCTTTAGTTTGGCCTCTTCCTTCTTACGCTTTGCTGGAGACTTGCTAGACCCAACTGTCAAGTCTGAGGTCATGTGCCACTCTCCTGGCCAGTGGTCAAGGACCGTTGTGATCATGTCATCTGTGGTGAGGTATGGAAGGTCATACCACTTTTTCTTAGGGTCCTTCCACGCTCGCATGGAGACACAATGGAAGTCTGTTTTGAACTCCACATACTCTGCCAACTGGTCGAAGACAGTTGGTGACAACCATGGTTTGCGGTTGATGGCCATGTTGATACTCATCTCCATCAAGATCCAAATGATCTTACTATCCTTGACCCTTTGGGGGTCCTTGGTGGCCTAGAGCGAAGTGAACTTTGTTGTTTCTGGTAAATCCTGTGCGACCAAAGGAAACTGACTATCCTCCGGTAACTCCCATGCAACCAGTACTATGGATAGCAGCATCCATGCATATTGAAAGGTTTTACTATGGTCTTGTGCCTCTCTACAGTTCATGAGGAACTCGCTGCAGAGGTAGTGTGCCCAGGTGAGTTGTATACCCTCCATGCACTAGGCCGCTAATGATACAACCGATGTTGACACTTCATCTGCACAACAGTTCCCCATAATTTTCCCAGCCAGGATCCGAGTGGCTACATTGACTACGGGGTTAGTTATACTAGAAATGGAGTAGCCACGCACCTTCTTGATGAGCTTAAATTTGTCCTTCATTTCCTTGGTGAGGTTGTGCTCACATGTCTTTCCACGAAATGCCATTGCCGGATTCATCCCTGAATGCGGTAGCCAAGTGATCCTATGGATGAGCATGTCAATGATTGGTATTAGTTCTTCCAACCACAGGCACCCATCGTGAGCAAGCATAATAGTTGTTTGATCACTATCATAGTTATGGGTGTGTGGTTGTAATGAGACACCCATAGCATGTTTAGCAGTCCTGTCTTGTCCACCCCTTTTATCCACTTCCTTGGCTCCAACACGGTCACACCAGTGTCCTTATAGAAGACACGGTGCATGAACTGATCAATCTCTAAGTGGGGAAAGTGCTCTGTATTTGGCCAAATCCCAATCTTCTAGTTTTGAAAGGGGGATGCATGCCAGGCGCGGTCTGTGAAATGTGATCTTGTTCAGTAGTAATGGTGTATGCAGTGTGACTTTACTCTTGTCAATGTCCTTGGGGACCTTTGCCTTGCCTCGACATGGGGGAATGTATTCGAGTAGTTTAGAGATAGGATCAGACCCTTCAACACCAACGTCCTCGGCCCTCATGTCAATGTCGTCCCCACCCATATTGATTTCTTCACTGTCTTCTTCAGGTTCCAGGTCAACTACCTTGCCCTTCCCCTATGAAGTGGGATTTTCCTTCTGCGGGTTTTTTCTGGGTGACGCTCACACCTGTGGTGTTGCTTTCTTCTTATCATTCTTTGTTTTTAGAAACTCTTTGGTTGGCGTAGGCCTCGGCTTGGGTGACCTCGGTGATTTGGGTACCTCTGCAGGTACTTCAACACTTGCTATCTCCGGGGCAGTTCCCTCAGCTGCCATTGCTTCTCTAGCACTTACAGTTTCTGTGGGTGCTTACATGCTACTAGATAACAACTCCTACATTTCCTTTGGAAACTTCTCAAATGTTGAGCTCACTATTAAAGCTTCAAAGTACTCACAGTTCATACGCGCCTAAGAGCTCAACACCTCAATTCTCAAAATGCCAAGTGTTTTTCGCTGGGCAGCCACCTATAATTTGTAGGTAATTTTGAATTCAAATCCGACTGTTCCCCCAAAAATTCATTCATAAATGTTGGATTGGTGACATATTTTCAAAGATCTCGCCCTTAAATTTCGACTAAAATGTTGCCCCCCTCTCCATTTAGCTATTTTCCCACTGTCAAGTCATGAACAGTGACCATAACAGTCACTTTCCAGCTTCCCTACGGGGTTCGTTCTTTGATAGCGCAGCTCCCCATACATTTCTGTTGACATTGTGACATTCCTTCGTTCCACGAAGTTGCCCAATCGTGCAACTCCACCACCCGGGCAGTGTAGTTTATAGTCCTGCGCCTCCTTTTAGCTGCCTAGAGTGCTAAGACTATGCTTCCACCATGTAGTCATCTAGCTGGATTGATGGTGTATGGCTTCAATCAACTGCCACTCACCCTCCCTGGGAATGGCTCTCCATTCAACTTTACCAACTGAACTGCTCCACCATCGGTAATCTCCTTGATGACATAGGGCCCCAACCAATGCATCCGAAATTTTCCTAGAAATTCATCAAACTTGCTATCATATAATAGAACTAAATCATTTACCTTGAAGGTGTGCAATTTGATTTGCCGATCGTGCCATGCCTTTTTGCTCTCCTTTTGAACTTGTTGATGGAATCCCGCTAGAAATCTATCCTCTTCAAGCTCTGTTAGCTGCATGAGCCTCTCCTCCAGGGCTCTGCGATCCACCATTCCTGTGAATTCCACTATGCACAAACTAGGTACAATGTACTCCATCAGCATCAGAGCTTCTACGCCATAAACCAGTCTCAACGACGTTTGTCCAGTCAACTTCTTTCAAGTCGTTCTATAAGCCCATAGCACTGCGGGCACACGCACATCCCAGTTGTTTCTTTGAACATTGCAAACCTTTGTTAGTGCACTCTCCAATATTTTATTAAATGCTTCCACCATCCCATTAGCATGCAGGCAATATGGCATGCTCTTCTGATGGTAAACCTGAAATTCCTCTGTCATCGCATTGATTTTCTCATTATGAAAATGCATACCACGATCGCTCATTAAAATTTTTGGATATCCAAACCTTGTCAGCACGTACTCAAAGATGAATTTTGTTGTTTTCGCACTTGTACATTCCTTCACAAGCTGCACCTCCACCCATCTGGTTAAGTACTCAGTCAAGGTGATGATGTACCGCGCACCCATCTTCATTCCTGGAGGTTGAATTGGTCCCACAAAGTCAATCGCCCACTTCTTGAAGGAATGTAATGGTATCTAGAGATTTAGTAGCAAATCATCCCTACGCGAGGGTCTACCAGTCCTTTGGCATCCATCGCATGCCCTACAATACACTTTTGAATCCTTATGCAAGGTTGACCACCACAACCCAGTGCATAGAATATTTTGCGTTGTTGCTTTTCTTGCATAATGACCTCCTGCGGCTCCGTCATGAGCCTCTGCGAGGATGCTATTTCATTCAAACTCCAACACATAATGCCACAATATTTCATCTGATCCCATTTTGTACAAGTGCCCTACAATGACAGAAAAGTCTATCGCACACACCGCCAGTTCCTTCTTCTGTTGGCTTGTGTATCCTTCCGGAGTTGTACATGTCGTCAGGATGTGTATAATATCTTCAAAGTGGATGTCCGTGATGTACACTACAAAGAGTTGTGCATCAGGCAGTCCTTCCTCCAAATTAGTAGGCTCTTCTCCAATTTCAATTCGCAATAGATGATCTGGTCTTGCATTCAATCATCCTGGTTTCACAATGACTTCAAAATCATATTCCTAGAACAACAACAACCACTTGCATATCTTTACCCCCAACATAGGCTTGTTGATTAGGTATTTCAATGCATAATGGTTTGTATACATCTTAAGATGTTCGCCCAATAGATAATGCCTAACTTCTGGAGTTCTTGCACCATAGCTAATCCTTCGCACTTTGTCGTGGAATAGTTTTTCTTAGTTTTGGACAGCTTCCTATTTGCGAACACTATAGGGTGATCCAAGTCCCCTTGACTAGCCTATGTTAGTACTACTCCCAATGCAATACATGACATGTCCACATGCACATGAAATTCCTTCTTCCAATCCGGGAAGACTAGGATCGGCGCAGTGACCATTTTCTCCTTTAGCACATCCAAGCTCTTTTGGCATTCTTCATTCCAACAGAACGTAACATCCTCCTTTAACAAATTTTCCATCAACACGGTGATCTGAGCATAGCTCATAATGAATTTCCTATAGTATCCTGTATGCCCCAACGTTGCGCGCAACTGTTTCACACTCCTTGGTGCCTCCAAATTTATTATGACCACGATCTTCGCAAGGTCTACCATGAAGCCTTGTCTACATACCACATGACCCAGCAAGATCCCAAAAGGGACACAGAACAAGAATTTCTTCAGATTGAGCGTGATCTGGTACCTCCGGCATGTATCTAGCATCAAGTGCAAACTTGCCACATGGTGCTTTACCAATCCAAACACTATCCAATCATCAAAGTATACCTCCAAAAATTTGTGAATGAATTCCTTGAATGTCGCGATGTCTACACGCGAAAAATATCACTGGCATGTTCCTCAGCTGAAAAGGCATCACTGTATACTGGAAGCATCCCCATTCAGTCGTGAAGGTTGTCTTACTTCTATCCTCTGACGTGATCTTGATCTAATGGTATCCAAAGAACCCATTAGTGAATGAATATGCTTCTTGGCTGCCAACATTATCTAGGACCTCATAAGTGCATGGAGTTGGGAAGGGATCATGCATGCAGGCATCATTCAACTTCCTGAGATCTACACATATCCTTATTTCTTCCTTCTGATTCTTTTCCTGAACTACTATTGGGTTCACCTAATTAGATTCTTCCACCGGTTCAATAATATCTACCACAAGCATCTTATCTAACTCTAAGCGGACCCTTTATTTGTACTTCAGATTGAGGCGGTAAGGTCTTTGCTTCACAAGTTTCACGTCCAATTTTAGGGTGATCTTCATGACACCCAGATCCCCTATTATCCCTTTCAGATTTGAAAACTTTGTGGGAAACAGATCCTGATATTCGTGGAGTAGTTTGATGACCTTATCTAATGTCGCGTCGTCCCAATAGTGCCCAATCTTTGCAAACTTTGGCTCTGCCTCCATGCCAATGTTCACTTGTTTGGTTTTGAGTGGCTCAGTTATGTCTAGGTTCTCTAGTTGTGGTCCTTCAACTTTGCGGTGAGCTTCAGTCTCTGGAATACTAATCTTCCTTGGATCTCTGCCTTCTTCTTCCACTGTTACATTGTAGCACTCTAGCGCATGGCTCAGCTGGGTAGTCCAATCAAGTTGAATCAAATCTAGAGGATCTTGCGGTATCCTAAAAATTGTTGCCTTAACCTCCTGTAATGCTTCATCGATACTTTCAAACCCATCCTCACAGCTGAACGTCATCAAAAAACCCTTGGCACAAAACATCCCATTCTTCAGTGCTATGGGGGAGTTCCGTCTCCAAGTACCAATTCATCGATATAACATCCAAGGTGTGGCAAAACAGATGGACCCACTCTGGCTGAGCCTTCACTCCATACACTTCAGTCCATCTGGCCAAATGGTCGCGTGGATCATTTCTCCCATTATATTTTTCTGTTAGTCGTACTTGTGGGTGACCAAACTGCACTCTCATCATTTTTCTGTATACGCGCCAATCATCAAAACTGTCTTGATGAGTGCCCCACCATCTCGCAGGTGTAGCACGTAGCACCCAATCTAGGGCCTGGAAGGAATGTTTCTTTGGAAATTCTCTCTCAAATGCATCCAAAAAGTGATCAACATCAATTAAACCATCATAGTAAGGTAGATTTCTTACTTTTGATGATACACAGTGCAACAAATTGGTCGTCATATTACAGTGCAGCGTAGATACTTCATGCAATCGATTCTGCCAATGCTCTAGTTCTTCATCTGAATCTAATGTGTAGGAACTTTCATGGTCCCATGCAATACGTCCATCTGATGTTGGATTCACCCAATCCGGATCTTGTGCCGTTATCTTGTAAATCTGGTCCAAATAGTCATCACTTTCATAATCGCAGATTGGTTCAGTATAGCATGGTCCTTCTACAGGGTTCAATGGCACCACTACATGGAGTCATCTCTTCTCAAATATCATCTTTTGCTTCTTCAGATTAATTACCCCATTCATGTAAGTGGCCCAATCGATCCCAAGTAGTGCGGGGTAAGGATTGTTTCCATCCACAATCTCTATCACTTCAAAATCATTTAGCGTGCCCACGCCTTCGATATCAATTTTTACCCCATGTAACCTCCCCATTGGGATGAATTTCTGCTAATTCACCATCCTTAACTCAATCAGAGACCACTGTAGCATAGGTCTCCCCATTCTTTCCCATGTCTATTTCGGCAAAACGTTCGTGTCGGACCCTAGGTCCAAGATAACTTGGTCCATTTTGTATTCTCCTATCTGCGCAGTGAGTCTCATCTCACATATAGTTCTTGCCTTATGCCTACCAAGATTTCTAACTACACGCGGTCCATCAGTAGTGGTTTCCTTGCCAGCGCACCTATTGATCAGCTCCTGCAGTCCCTTTACAACCTTGCTATTGCATAGTAGTTTCATGCATGTCTCTAAGAATGTGGTAATCATGGATGGGTCCATTTCTTCAGTTGGCTTCTCTTGACTCCCTGAGGTAGAGGCCTCAGCGAAACTTTTCTTTGCTTCCTAAATGTTTCTTTTGCACGTTCTAGATCAAACCTAGTCTCCTTTTCTAGTGCTTTACGGACCCACTCACCTTCTTCAGGTTGCTTCCCCTTATCCTCACCAATCGTCGCTCCACTGTATAGCACGATATTTACCTTAGTGTCTTCCTCGCGAGGCTCAACCCTCATCATTTAGATTCTGCAGGTTTTGATTCGGTTGCTGAGGTTGCGCCCCCTTCTCATGTATCTTAGCTAACAATATAGGGAAATCCTCCATCGCATGGTCAATCTAAGTACAATTTCTGCATGACAACCGCGTCAAATTCGGGTAGTCTCATGCGTAGTGTCTTGTCCCTCCACAATTGTAACAAATAACCTACCCTCGACCTCTACCAGGTCCTCCTCCACCTCGGCCTCGTCCACACCCCTGATACGCACCTCGCACTCCTCTATCGCCTTGGTCCAGAGGTCGCATTTCTATTTGCACCCTGTATGCAGGTGTCCTATCCATCATTAATTTGTAACTCTAGAAATTGCACTTATCATGACCCACAGATTGACAAAAGTTGCAGAAGAGTTGTTGCAGTGTTTGTACAAATTTTTGCAGCAAATGGAAATTGTCTGTCGCATGTTTCCCAGCTACTTGAAAGATAGAAAACCACAGTGGTGGCCCTATGCTTGGCCTTGCAGCAACTTCCAGCCTTAAAGGCATTGGTCCTCCTCCTCTAACATAATTTGCGAAAACTGGACAATGATCTTTGTCATGCCCCTGACTTTGGCACTTTAGGCAACACACTTCTTCACGCACCTCTAGTTGAGTTGTTCTGACTTTTTTTTAGACTTTTCATTTCAAGGAAAAGGTTCTGCAACTGCGCATGAATCTGCTAAACCCCTAGATTAACATCCTGCATTGGTGTCTCATGCAATCTCATCGCGATTTTCAGAGCTTCCTCTTGGGTCCCAGTCTTCTGTTGTGATAGTGCAACCCTTAGATGAGGCAGGAACGAGGCCACAAACCATTCGCAGTTAGATTCATGTTAGCCTCACAGATCATACACTTCAATCTCTGATCCAAATCCCAGAGTGTCTCACTAGGCTTCATCATGATCTCTTTAAATCTCACAATTGATTGCACCTCAGACTTAGGTCTAATATTTTCCTTATTTAGCGCAGTCTAGATATCTGCCAACGTGGACATCAAATTATCTGTGCAATACTTAATGTACCACGTTAGTGTGTGGTCCTATAAATAACTAACCAACGTCACTTTCTTCATTTGATCATTCATGATACCCTGAGCTTCCCATAGAGCCTTCGTGACGAACCAAAACTAGTCTAGATCTTTAGTTCCCATGCCCTTGAACAAAGGTAGCTTTATGGAGTTTGCCATGTTGAATGGTGGTGGATGTGGCGGTGGTTTGGGTGAGGGTGTAACCAGTGAGGGTGAAGATGGAGGTGGTGTGGGTGGATGAGGTATTCACGGGAACCCTTTCTTTATCAACTGAATAGCACTCTGCATAGAAGCCTGTGCTTCTCCCTCGTCATCACTCAGAGAAGGTTCAATCAGCAGGCTATATTCATGGCCTTTTCTTCCTTTGTCCCTGAAATTCCTTCCACTTCATGTAGCCCTAAACATCAAGGTAACTACATAATCACTTTTCACACAAGAGCATCTGAATCCAAGTATTTAACGATTTCAAATACTTACCTCGCGACCCTTTGAAGAAGCGGCACTCTGCTTCACTGTAACTGACTAAAGTATCGACCACAAACTCTGTCACAAACCCTCATATGATACGATCGATCCAATGATCGACAATGCACCTGATCTTATCTTCAGCTGCTTCCAATTTCCGTACTAACTTCGGGGTCCAGACAATCGGGCCGTCAAGCCTCCACCCCCCTTAATCATCTACCAACTTCGTGATCCACTCGTATAATTCAACCGAGAAGGAACAGAAGAAGATTTCGTCTATCTTTGTGTACAGATATCTGTCCAACCATTATTCTTCCATCAATTGCGGATTCTTGTTTTCTTGCGCTGTGAATCTGTGGATTTTTCTATCCAACCAATCTTCAATCTCCTTCTTAGCTGGATTCCAATGATGTGACATCGCACATCTCATTATGTAGATCCCGGTCTGGAAATGAAACCATTTTCTGGCTTGATGGGCCCTGACCCAGATTTAGCGTTAAGTAGCCAAGAAAATCCCTACATTACTGGCCCTTTTGGCATCAGTCCACGGAGCGTAGACTGAAGTCTCACCCGAAGTAGTATGGGGGGATGCAGGAACCAAGTTTCTACACCCTAAGATGATTGCGATGTCAATTATAAGCCTTAACCCTTCCTTCATGCAAACCAACAAGCCCTTTAGGGGTTATCAAAGTACTTCTTTTATTCGTCCTTGAAGCCTCTGCGAAAGTCTCTAATCATCCTTCGTGGACCCTAAATAGATAGGTCACACACTTACGAGCCTCTATAATTACTCTAATTACTTCTGTATTTACTCAGATTTGCTTAAGTATTGGTTAACTTTAACATGCATTATGGTTATCTTTGTGTAAATAGATATTCTTACTTGCATTCATAAGACAAAGTAAAATACATAGATTCGTGCATCAATATAGCATTAATTCATAACCCCAGTATTCAACATAACATAATCGTAACATTCATAATAGAAGTAAAATATGGCATGCATAGATAATTCCAAAATACTTCTCTTTATTGATAATCCAAATTTCCAGTACAGACTTTGACTACTCTGCGCACATAGTTGCAGGGGTCCGCGCACTCAACAGCGGAATTTTACCCTAGGCCTCTACGCACTCGGCTGTAGAGCCTCTTCCTATGCTAAGACTCTTCGCTCTTAGCTCTCATAGACCCATAAACTTACTTAGAACTCTACCAAAAACTTATCAATTGCCTTAGACTCTTCTAAGACTCCCTTTTTATACAATCCCATGGTCAGCGGACCAAGAAAGGATCTCATCAAGCTGACACAAACTATCTAAACTAAGGGCGGAAACCCTTTTTGACTTCTTACATCTTCACACTCTGTGGCCACAAAATGCAGAGACTTTACATTATTTACACAAAACTTGGGCCTTTAGCCCCAAAACTTGGGCTTTTAACCCCAAAATTGACCCCAGGGGACCCGTTCCCAACAATACCTTCATGCGATGTTATTTTTATTTTTATAATGCTTTGTGTTGTATATGCAGCTCTTTTATGGGTTATTTTGCACTATGGGCTATCTGATAACTGTGTATGAAATTGAACCTCTTGATAAAATTACAGATGTATATCTTGATCAATATATTTGGTATGAAGGTGAAAAAGACCATCTCTTTCCAACCTGGATCAAACCTCAAGATTTAGAGCAACCCCCACTTTTGGTATATAAGTGGTGTCAAGGATTCAATAATTTGTGGGATATATGGAATACCAGTGAAGATCAATGAATTGTGATGCTTTGGACAATATTTGAAAATTTCTTTGAAAAAATAGATCCGACAATGTTAAACATGTAATTTTTTTGTTTTATGTTGTTAGTTTGTGAGTATTGAAAATTATTTCTTTTGATTCAGTTAATTTTCTAGAATCTAAATTAATAACTATCGCATGATTCTTCGTTTGGTGCTTGACCATAACATTTTTTATTATGTCAATGCAAAAAATAGCATTGTTATATCATACAAATATATGAGTCATACCAATTCATATGGGTTGATTGAAGGTCTTCAATTTTCCTCATTTGTTGAGCAATATTATGGTCTAGTTTTGGATCTCTTGGTCCTTGGTTTGACTTGGGCAAGTGAAATAGCTGGTCCTCCTCAGATGCCAAATGAATTTACTTCTTACTGGGATATAAAAGGGGAGACGAGGCATCCTATAAGATTGTATTCTCATTATATTGACAAGGTGCACATTCTTTTTAGATTCACTTGTGAAGAGGCAAAGGATCTTATCTAGTATTACCTTACAGAAAATCTAGATCTAAACAATGAAAACATGGTAGGTTACAACAACAAAAAGTGTTGGCCTAGGGATTCTTGCATGAGGCTGATGAAACATGATGTTAAAGTGGGGTTTTTTCCTTTGGTTTGTTGTTTTATTTCTTTCATTAAAATCTCAAGGCACCTAAGATTACTCAAATATAAAATCAACCATGTTTGGTCCCTTGAATATTTTGTAGTTAATCTTGGGAGGATTGTTTTCTAGGATATAAAGAACAGATTCCCTCATAGTATGACAACATTACAATGGGAGAACAATTGTGTCTCTGTTTATAGCAAAGACAACCCAAATTTTCTTTTCACCATGTACCTCCTTGCCCAACTAGCTTATTTGTTTCCATGTATTGATAAGTTATATGTTTTGTGCAAAAGGATAAAAAATAAATTTTATGTGGCTTTTTTGTGTGTAGGTGTGGATTTGAAGTTTGAATATTAACAAAGATAAGAATCTATCAAGAAGCATTTAGCAATACGAAGGATGGAGTCTATAATTTGCAAAATGAGTAGACTAAAGAGCATGATTGTTGATTTCTTGTGATTTGATGATGAACACATGAATGTGTTTGAGGATCATGTTAGGAAGACGCTCATGTTATCAGGGTCAACAAAAATTACCAAAATCATAAACAAATGGAATATTGCACTAATAGGTAAGTGATTATAGCTATTGCATACTGAACTATACTAGTTTTTCATGCCTTTGCTTGCATGATGCTCCAAGCTATTATAGATTTTCAATTTGAATACATTTTCTTATTTTAGACTTTATTACTTATCAGTTTGTCTTCTTTGTTTTTACAGGGTTCATAACCTATTTTCATGAAACAACAATGCATACACATGATATTCTTGATCTCCATGTCAAATGTGAAAATAAAATTCAAACACGTATAAAGATTGATTTCAACTCCAAGATGCCAAGTAGGTATCTTGTGTATTTTCATATGAAAATAACAATAATATGCATAAAGGAAATACTCAATAAACTTAAATTGCCTGGTTAGATTTGAATATTGTTTTGAAAAATTATGTTTTGTAAATTAGGTTTCCTCCTGTTATCTTCTATACATCCAAGGAAATTGGAGGTATTGGAATGCTATCTATCGGCCATATTTTAATCCCATAGAGTGACCTATGTTATAGACTACAGAAGGATGTTGGAGTTACACACTTTCATAGTGGTATGTGCCATGAGAAAGATCAACTTATTCCAAATCTATAACAATGCATACAAGTAACTGTAGGAAATTTGTCTCTAGTTGAAGCTATTTAAAAGCGCAAGTTCAAAATTGTTTTCTAAGATAGCAATATGGTCTATGGAAGCCCTAGAAGAGTGAATTCATAGGCTATGAACATGTTTGAGTTTAACATACTTTAAATAGGAAGGAAGCACAGGCTCAGAATATACGATTAACTCTTAAGGATCTTGATGTATGCTTTCTACTGGATTCTCTTTATAATTATTGAACCTACTATGTTTACAACACATACTTATTCTACTTGGATATTATAGGTTTCATGGGACTAAGGTATTCCTCGCATTAATACTCTCTTTCAAAAAAGATAGACCCACACTGCCTTATGACAAAGGTTGGAGGGTACGAACAAACTTCAAATAGTATCAGGTGTTGAAACAAAATCCATTTTTTGTGGACTCATCAATGACATGATGGGAAGTTGTGGAATTTGAATAATTATTGAACAAATATTATTTAGGCTCTTGGTGGAGTGGAAGGAATTTTGGAGCCAATAGGGAACTGGACTAGTGATACTCTTAAATCCAGTATTCTACATGAGACACACACATACAGATTGATGGTCAAGTCTTTAGAGTTGGTGAATTCACCTGTACTACCTTGGCAACAAAACGATAATGTTTTGAAGGGTTGAAACAACATTTCGTGTTTAAATTGTTATCCAACCAATATTAAGTTGGAAACTCATGTTGTAATATTTTAAATTTCATATAATATAAGGTGGTTGAAATTATTTATAGTTGTACTTCATATTTTTTAGTATTCTAATTAACATATGTAACTTTGCATTTTCATATTAGATAAACATGTATATTGTATGACATTTTTTTAATTTATTCACAAAACCATACTAATTAATTTATATTTATTAATAGTAAACAAATGAAATCAATCTAAACTACTAAATGTAGTTTTATATTAATTAATGATAAACACAAATAAAATGAATATAAACGACTAAATTAGTCATTTTTAATGATTGTTAATGAAAGTAAATTAAATGAATATAAACTACTAAATTAGTTATTTATATAAGAATATGAAACTACCAAAAAAAGATAAACGACTACTGTAAATGATAAATTTGTGATTACAAATGACAAACAAATTTTGCATATATACGTCTAGTATTAGCTAATTTACAGTATCTTATAACACGACCGAAATTTAGTCATATTTCTTTGGTAATTAATTGGTTTTCTCGGGTGATCATATAGTAGTATATTTTGTTGTGTATTTGTTCATTAGTTGTGACAATAAATAATTAAATCAATGGCTAAATAAATGACCAAATTTATGATTAAATATACTACTAGGTGATAAAATTGAGACAACCAATTAATGAATAAGCTAAAAGTGACTAAAAGTTGGTCACGTTATAAGATATTCTAAATTAGCCACTATTGGTCACTGACTGAAAAATGGTCATTTATATGTAAATTTTAGTCGTTTTTCAGTAACTAATTAGCCATTTTTTACTAGTGAGAGGAGTTATCCTTGGGACAACATAGTTTTTATAAGGAAAATTTATGGGAAAAATTATTGGTTGTTGACTCTAATTAGAACAACATGAAAACGGTGGAAATCAACCCCTAAAAAATCTTAAAAATCAACTCCTCACTTTTAACTGATTAAGAGGATCAATTGTTTACTGTCTTGAGGCAACACATCAATGCATTTGTATGGGATAACAAGGGCATGGAATGTATACATCCATATTTATGCACCCATCATATATACATGAAATAATATCACAAGCTCGTTCACCAACATCAAAGGAAAACGGATTTTACTTGGAATGACATTGTTAAAAAAAGAATTGTGGAAATTACTTGATGCGGGATTCATTTATCTAATTTCAGATAGTGAATGGGTATCTACTTTGGATATTGTTCCAAAAAATAATGGGAAATGGAGTATTTGTGTTGATTACGTGGAACTTAATAAAGACACAAGGAAATATTATTTTCCCTTGCCCTTCATTTACCAAGTCCTTGATGTGCTTTCCAGGAAAAAATATTTTCCTTCTTGGATGGGTTTAGTGGGTATAATCAAATCCTAATTAGTCTTGATGATCAAAAGGACACTTCACTTGTACTTGGGGAATTTTGGCTATAAGATCCTTCAATTTAGCTTATGCAATTCCCATGCCTCTTTACAAAGGGATGTGTTTATCATATTTTCTTATCTTATGCATGATTAAGTAGAACTTTATATGGATGCATTCACACCCTATGGGAATTACTTTCAAGAAGATCTCTCTAATCTCAACAAGATCTTGAAAAAATGTGGGGAGGTGAACCTATCCTTAAGACAAGAAAAATTATTGTTCCTAATGAATGAAAAAGTTGCTCTAGGACATTTCCTCTACTCAAATTGAATTCAAGTCAATCCTAGTAAGGTGCCAACTAACAACCTCGTTCTTGTACCTAAAAAATAAAGAGATGTCAGAAGTTTCTTACGCCTTGCAGGATACTATAAGAGGTTTACGAAGGATTTCGATAAAATTGCCTCTCCTTGGTTTTTCTTGTTGACCAAATAAGTTGAGTTTTGTTACACATATCCATGCCAAAAGAATTTGGGAGCATAAAAGAAAAGTTAATGACAACACTTGTTGTTAGAGGTCCTAATTGGACCTTTCCATTTCACGTTCACACAAATGCATTAGGCAGCGAAATTGGAGTAGATTTAGGTCAACTTGAGGGTAAAATTCCTTATGAAATCTACTTCATAATTAAGGATGTGTCGAAAGTTAAATTGAATTACACTATAGTTAAAAAATAATTGCTCATAGTTGTACATTCTTTGAATAAGTTTAGACTCTATATTACTAGTTACCAAGTATTTGGACATATTTACCATGCAAAAATTAAATATTTAATGAATAAATTAGATGTAAATGCTAAGATAATTAGGTGTTTATTGCTTCTACAACAACTTGATTTAACCATTGTCGAAAAACTAGGAAAAGAAAATGTTGCTATAGTTTTCTTATCAAGATTAACCTTTTTTTCATATGAAGGGATGGTTGACGAACAACTTCTAGATGAAAATATATTTTCTGTCTCACTTATTTCTCTATGGTTTGCTGACATTTCCAACTATCTAGTTGAGTTATGAAGGGAGAAATGCAATATCATTAGACCAAGTGCCTAATTAATAGTTTTGAGGTATAATCAGATCCTAATTAGTCTTCATGATCAGAAGGTAGCCGAGTTCTTAAGGGAGAAAATTTTCTATAAGTTTTTATTTCCAATAAACTAAGTGATAGTTCAAGGCACCCAATTTACTTCCAAACTAATTGAGGGGATAATGAAGAAGCATCACTTTCACTATCAAAATTTCACTCCCCCAAGAAAATGGGTAGTTATACAAAGTCTTAGAGAGAAATCTTACTAAGGTAATTAGTGGTAGCGAGAAAGTTTGGGTAGAAAGGCTTGTTAAAACCACTTGGACCTATAATAATACTTGGAAAACCACCACTGGTTTCACTCTCTATGATCTAGTTTATAGAAAGAAGGCTTTGTTACCAATTGAGTTTGAATACAACACTTTGAGGATGCCATCTCAACTAGATATGGATTTGACCAAGGAAAAAATTAAGAGGATAAAACAACTAAATGTCTTGGATGGTTATGGGATGTAGGGCTTGTTGCATACTGAGGTGGTCTAGCTACAAAGGAAATTTTGGCATGGTAGACACATAATAACCAAAACCTTCCAAGAGGGTGATTTGGATATTTTATATTACTCAAGTTTCAAGGAATTTAAAGGCAAGATCATGATTAGATGGTTGGGACCTTACTTGATGGAAAAATTCTATGACAATGGCTATGTTAGAATCAAAACAATATATGAGGAGAAATGGAACAACTTTCAGTTTTCTTCTTCCAAAATTTCGAGGGAGCATTTACAATGTGTTTTGGTTCCCTTGGAGTAGTTTTTAACCTATAATCATTTAGATATATGCTGAATTTGTTGCATTTTTATCACTCTACTTCATTACTAAAGTAGCCAAACCTATTATAACATTGTTTGTAATATTCCCAATATTTTCTAGGATAATCATTCCTAGAGTAGTTTCTAAAGTTGCTTTTATTCCTAACATAATCTTTAATATTTAAAAACTTATGTCCAAAATGTTTTCAAGAATATCATACACCAAGAAACATAGTTTGATACCTGAGAGGATATATTCTTTGTGGCACAGTTCTTCAAAGACCTATAGATTTTTCATTTCATCATCTGATCTTGAAACTTTTTTTTTTGCAAGCATGCTTTCCTCTTCCTTGATAGGTTCCTCAATGATATACTCATAGGTATTTTGTTCATATTATGTTGATATGGATCTTGAAACTTTAACAAACATGGGCCCTTATATCCTAATCCTGTCTTATCATCACATAATATTTGGTTGCTAATAATTTTATCCAACACTTTGGTGTTGTTTGTGAAGTTCTACTGGATATTCCTCTTGTGTTGCCTTTTGTAGTGTGAATATATTTTTTTCCAAAATTTCATTTGTCCTAGTGCTTTCTTATAATTCCCTTTTGAGCATTTCTTCAATTTTCTTAGCCTCCTCTAGCTACACTTTTAGATTGATGATAATATTTTTTATTCTTCATATTTTTTGTGTTTCTTTAGTTCACTCAATTTGGCTTCCAATGTCTCAACATTCCTTCTTTCTACTCTTAGGTCCTTTAAGCAAAAAATAAGTTCTCTTTCAATATCTATTTCACCTTCCTCTTCATCTTCTTCAGGAGATTCTTATCGATTTTCCCTTTCCATGAATAATACTCTTCTTGTGTCATTTTCGCTATTTCTCTCACTTTCTTCATTGGATGAAGAGTTATCTTCCTCTGTGTATAAAATTTTTGTGAAGCATTTATTTTTACCTTTCTTCTTGTATCTTCCTTGATTCTTCTTTTATTTCTCACAAGTTTCTACTTCATCATTAGAGTTCTTTGCACAGTAACACTTTGAAGCAAAATGACCAATTTCACCACAATTGAAACACTTTAAAGCAAGCTTACATTTTCACTTTCTTGTTCCTCGTTTCAACTTTCTCACAAATTTGGCTATTTCTTCATCTAAATTTTTTTTATAGCTCCAATTGGGGTTTGGATTTGACTATTGTTTATCTTTATGTTTTTACTTGGATGCGGTAAAAGTTTCTTCTCTATTGTATGTATTCTCCTGCTCTGTTCTCATTTCGTAGGTTGTAAGTATTCCATATAACTCATCCATGCTGACATTTTCTAAGTCTGACTTTCTTCTAGCACCGAGACTTTAGCATCAAATTTCATTGGAAGTGATCTCAGTATCTTTTGGATAGTTGCCTTATTTTCCATTAGTTCACCCAATCCCTGTATGGCATTTATTACTTCATTAACCCAAAGGAAAAAAGTTTCAATATTTTCATCTTCATTCATTTTTCAGTTGCTCAATTTTTTCTTTCAAATTTTGAAGCTTGACCTCGACCTTTTTGTCCCCTTCATGTATATTTTTGATCTTGTCCCAAATATATTTTACAGATGTGCAATGTATTACTTTAACATTCATCGATCTTGTTATTGTTGCCATGTTTTTATTTCCATTAGTGTAACTTGTTGTAAGTCATGTACTCATGAGTCACTATGTATCATTTTGGGTATTTTTTTACTTGTTGAAGGCTATCATGGTGATGTAAAAAAATTTCATAGTCTCAGAAGGACTGTAGAAGAGGTGTCATGGTGTAATAAGGCCTCACCTGAAGCTGAGCTACAACTTTTTTAAAGGTCTAATTGATGTTGCATGCGGAGTCTTATTGAGTCATATAGATGGTGTCATGATGTTCCAATGAGCTTGGAAGGATGCTTTGCAAGCCATATCACATCCCTTCAAGCTATGCTACAAGTTTGAAGGAAATGATTTTGTTTTAGACTATACTCTTCCCTAACTACATAGATGATGGTTTATGCATGATTTTGAAAGGCTCTAACTGCACCTTGTCATTTATCTGCATGCAGATGCAAACAAAATTTCACAGGTTTGTCTGTGTGGTTGAAAGGAAACACAAAAATTGCTCTATATTTCACGTGCACAATTGGAATTATTTTGTTTTTGGCGAAGAATATGCTCAGAATTTTCTAGAAAAAAGCCGAGGTGAGTTGTGGGGCCTCTATAAGTTTATCAAAGTTGAAAATATAAAAAGGATAGTATAGTAAGTGGTTTGCTTTGGTCAATAATCCTATCTCAATCAAATCTAAAGTGTGTGAAAAAGTTTTGGGCGAGCTCCACCATCTGAAGAATTTATTGACTTAACCATCTCTAGAATTTACAAATATGAGAAGGAATGTTGCTTATTTGGTTGGTTCTTTTGTAGAGTGAGTGAGTGAGTGTGCATGGAGAGAAAGTTCAAAAACTAGTGATTGTAGTAGAGAGTTCAAAGCTTCAATATTGCAGTGTGCTTCAGAAATTATTCATCAGTAGTATTTTAGAGTTGTGTGTAGAGATTAAAGATCATTTTGGAGGGAGTGTGTGTGGAGAGATTTGTTCTTCTATTTGGAGTGTGAAATTGTCGCTGCATGAGTGTTCTCATTTAATGTTATTTGTGCTTCATGCACTAGTGTTTTCAGTTCTAAATCATATTGCCTTATTGCATAATTTTTTGTACTTGGATTAGGGGCTTCAAGCTAAGTGCATGTTGATTATCTATTATAGGAGTGGGTGTTCCACATTGGTTTTGGCCAATATTTCTCATTTCAGTCAAGGGGTGGGTGATCCATTGCTAGTGGTGGTTAGCTAATGTAATGTAAATGGGAATATTTGTTTTTTTCCCTGGAGGGGGGTTTTTCCACCTAAAAACAAAGTGTCTACGTGTGATGATTGTTTGTGTTTTTTTTTTCATGTGCACGTGAATGATATTGTTACATATTTTGAAGTGAATTTCTCAATGTTTTAATTGTAGATTTTTTTATAATATTTTTGTAATATTGATTCATCCCTCCCTCTCACTATTACTAATTGAGTCTAACAATTGGTATCAAAGTCATCTCCTTTGTTGCAACTTGACCATTGAAAGGAGTGATAGAGAAGGGACAATGGCTGGCCATGATGTGAAGCTTCCAAATTTTTATGGTGAGAATTATAATTTATGGAAGATGAGAATGTAGGGGCACCTCATGAGTTTAGGTGTTGATGTTTATTCTACTATGGTGAACGTATATTCTGTTCATGATGTTCTTCCATTAGACCCTCATGTAAATAATATTTTTCAAAACAATGCCAAGGCCATAAATGCTATTTTGGTAGGGCTTAGTGAGAATGAGCTAATAAATCTCATGCGTTATAAGTCAACCAATAATGTTTGGGACAAACTTGAGAATAGCTATGAAGGTGATAGGAAGGTGAATAAGGTGAATCTCCAAACCTATAGGATGAGGTTTGAGAGCTTGAAAATGAAGGAAGATGAAACTATTGGAGAGTATTTCCGGAGGGTTGAAATCGTGACAAATTTGATTAAGAGCATAGATGAAAAATTTGAAGATGAGGTCATTATTCATATAATCATGAGGACTTTACCAACAAGATTTAACCCTAAGGTTTATGCTATAGAGGAGATGTATGATTTGACCACTCTCAATATGGATGAATTGCTTGGAATTATTACAGCTTATGAGATGTGCATTGTATAAGAGAAATCTGAGCCTAGTTAAGCAACATTCAATGCCTCTAAGAAGGTTAAGGCTCTTACCAAAAAGCTCAAGAAACTTCCAAAGAAAATCAAGGAAGAGGAAGATTATTCTAGTAACAAATATAATGAGGAATTTGCTCAGTTTTCAAATAAATTGAAGAGAGTATATGGAAAGTATAAAGGTAAGCTTCCCTTCAAGTGATTCGAATGTGAAGAAGTTGGGCATTTCACTGCAAAGTGTCTACATAAAAGAGGTGAAAAGGAGGAGAAGATGTAGGAGATGAAAACCAAGGATAGAACTCAGAAATTTAGAAAAGGTAAAGCCCAAAACAAAAGGAATTAACACGCCAAAGAATAAAGTGGTTCCTCAGAAGAAAGTAGTGAAAAATATTCATCAGAATAAGAAGAGCACAATGAATGTGTTATTATGGCTTATGAGTCCAAACATGAATCAAATCTTGAGGATGGAGAGATTGATTATGAAGGTGATCTAATTCCTGCTCTTGATGAACTAAGCAAGGATATAAAATGTTGGAAACAAAGATAATACTAAGAGGGGGTTGAATCAGTATTAAGGCTAATTTTAACTTTTTATGCCAATTTATGTTTCTAATTCATTTTTGGAAACCATCCATATAATGAGAAAAAATATAAAATCAACATACAAGTACACACCATGAGCATCATACACATGAGACACAAGGTTTTATGTGGAAACCCTTTTAGGAAAAAACCAACAAAGCTTGTTGTTTTTATTGATGTAAATAATAGCACCTCCTCTATTACATCAATATGGTTTGTGAGCCATCACTCATAGGAAGCACCAAATCCCTTTGATTTTTTTCTAGCACCTACTAATATGAAGCATGAACTCCCTCCTTTTGTAGACACCTATTCAATTTACTAGAAGCACCAACTTGTAGGAGGAACCAACCCCCAAGTCTTCTCAAGAAGCCACTCTATATGGAAGCACCAACTTCCTATATGCAGGCTCAAACCCACACTCAAATAGGAACTAAGTGTTCTCCAAAATTTGGTAGCCACTCTACTTGATGTTAGCTTTGTTCTCTTCATAACCTTTGACCCACGCATAACTATCTGCACCTCTACTTGTTATGCTCACTCTGCAGCAACACAATGATATGCTCAACAATAGTCACTCATCATAATCCATGAAGATCTATTCTCTGCTCTTCATCAACAGTCACTCATCTCTTGACCTTTTTCTCTCCACATCGCACACACAACTATGAGCCTTCTTTCATTACACAATCAAATTCATCCTTTCTCTTATAGCACAGGCAACTTTGGCTTTTTCAAAAAACACACAAGCAACTTCCACCTAACACACAACGCATGAGAAACTGTCAGCCTTTATTCACAAAGTTCAGTTCTTGGGGTCTCTTACCTTTGCATGGGCGTTCTTGGCCATTTTCTTCAGAATTAGCTCTCTCTCAGCCTTACACAACAATGCACTCAACGAGTGCTTTTCCACTTAGTTCACTTTTACAACTATGCTTCTTTCCCCCAATTTTCTCATCTGAGCTCTTGGGTTTTGTTCCTTTACTGCCCCCCGATCAATATTGCCACATTATCCTATATTCACACTACACAAGTGTACCTTGGCATTGCTCTTCCATTATTTTGTTGTGTCTTCCTTGGTCTCTACCACTACATTAACCATGAGAGTGGGCACAACAGTTTCTCCATACTAAGAATGAATTTTCGGTCCACTTGCACCCTCCATCAGACACAATCCTTTTTGTGAACAACACTCCTGTCACTGAGGATCTCCATGCTTATTCATGGTTTCACACAGCTTGGCTATACTTTGACATGGATTCTATGTGGACCATTGTCCTTGTTACCTTGTCTCAAAGTTTTCTGTTGATCCATCTAACTCCATGAACCAGCTCCACCAATTTTCATTTGTTCTATGGTGGTCAACCCATTCATCCACTTAAATCACTAAGATGTGCCACATAGTAGAGGAATAGCTTTTCTCACCTTAAGGTAGACCCACCACTCTTTCCCAAAGATCATGGTCATTGCCACCTTGACCCAATGATCTTTGATGATCGTCATTTATTCCAGCGACCAACTCCTCGACACTCATTTACTCTTTAGTTGGTGACTCATCCAACCTTCAATACTCCTTTGTGCTACTATATCAAAGCTTTTACATCACAGTACAATTTCGAAGCCCAAACATCTTGTAACTCTATTAAGAATATGTTATGATATTACAATATTCCAATTGGCCTTTAGCCCCTACTTAGCTCCTTATTGCATCTCCACCATAGGACTCTTGCCTGTGACCATCGGTATAACACTTAGGTGCTAAGTCTTTTAGCATCCTGCTGGGGGCCTTTCTTCTCATGTTATTTCTCTACACCCTTCGTTTTTTGGGCTCCATGACCAAGCGCCAACAACATCGGAAGCTTCACATATCGTAACTTTCTCCAAAATTCATTTAATGTAGAGTTCTGAAATATCCAAACTCTAATATGCTCCATAATAATTAGGTTCTAAGCCTCGCTCTATGCCATTGGCTCTATTAGTTTCCTTGACCAAGTGCCAACACATCAGAGCCCCTTCCATTAGAGATTTTCAATAACCAACTATTATAAAGTTCTAATATCTTCAATCCTTTGATCATTGAATTCTGATATGACATCATCATTGCCATGTGGCGACTCCTTGGAGGTGACATGTGTCACCCGGTTATGGCCCATTAGACCATCCAATATGGTTGAATATTCCTACCATGTGTCCTGCCATACTACCATATCATGCTGACGTCAGTTGCCACTCTACCTTATCGGAGCCAATCATATCCTGCCATGTGTCCTTATCAGATCCAATCACATTCTACCATGTGTCCTTATCAGAGCCAATCATATGCGGTCATGTGTCTTGCTAGAGGAGAGAGAAAAGGGCTCACCCACCTTTGATTTTGTGATGAGGTGCTTTGTTAATCCTTTGTCGGTGTTCCTGGCAGCTTTTAACGCTATCGACACTTCACCCATATCACAACTTTTAAAAGGTTCTCGCATTCAAAATTTTTTATTCTCAAATCACCGATATGCCTGATGTGTTGATTCTCCGATATACAGGACCTTTGATATGTGATGCGTCAATATATTTGGACCTTCAATATGCGCTCACCGATATGACAATACGCTGACCTCCGATCCCTAATGCACTGATATAATGACCTCCTCCGATCTTCGATGCATTGATATGTTGATGTGCCAATCTTCCAATCTTCGATTTGCTGGACCTCCAATATTCAAGCCTTCTTAGGACTTCAAGTCCTTGATCATCGGCAGGTGATAACCTTTGAACCAGGAATCCATTTATGGACTTCTGCATATCATTGGAAATGTCTTCTAAAAAAATTTCCAATGGAGAGGGTACATGTAAGCTTTGCTAATCTTCTGCCTCTAAGATGGATCCAAACTCTCTTCCATTATTATGCTCCTTAACTCTCAGGATAGTTGAAATCACACCAACCATGGTGATTCTTTGCATGAAGCTTGCAGCTATGATGGACTTTCATCTGTTCCATCATTGTAATCATCATTTTATGGCTTCTCCAATAAGATTTCTACTATGATGATTTTTTACATGAAGCTTGTAGCTACCATGAGATTCATCCTAGGCCATCACTGCCAACATCTGTTGCAACAAGAATCCAAGCTAGTCTGGTTGACATCAATGCGAACACTCTTGCCAATAGTTAGGCACTACTCCTACCAACATTTTCAAAATGCCAACTTCCCAACACATCTTCCCAGCATGACTATTGACATCAATGCCAACACACTTGCAAATGCCTTCACTAGGCCACTGGCCATCCAGACAATGCCACAATCCAACAATCTTCCCCTTTGGCATTGATGGCAACACTCCATCCTTTTCTTCATGTGATGGCCAAACCTCATGCTTCTTCCACACATCTCATTGCATGAGACACCAATGCCCTGCTTTCTTCTACACAGGCCATCACATCTTCTCCACAACTTCTCTCCATAGATTATTTTAGGGGCGAATGTTCACCCTTTGGCGAAATTAAGGGGTTTTAGATTTTTAGTGGACGAATATTTTGTATCATAGTACATTTTTACAAATCACCTAAAATAGCCCACCTTATTTTAAGGGAGAGTGTAAAAAAATTAAATTTAGCCCTTGAAATTAGGAGTTACAACCTTCCATTCGCCCAATTTCAAGAATAAGTTTTATTTAAGTGAATCCATTCGCCCATTTTCAAGAATAGGTTTTATTTAAGTGATTCCCATGGGCCAAATACCATATTTATATAAGAGGTATGGTAAATTAATAAAAATATAAATAAATGAGAAGTGCGGTAAATAAATAAAACATTTTTTATATTTACTCCATAAGTCACCTTATATACATGTAAGGGTGTAAACAAATAAAAATATAAGTAAAGTGGAGGTATGGTAAATAAATAAAACATCTTTTTATACTTACTCAAAAGGTATCGTAAATAAATAAAAATATAAATAAACTAGACGTATGCTAAATAAATAAAACCTCTTTTTATATTTAGTCCATAACCCTCCTATTTATGAAGGCATAAGAAAAAGGTTTTATTTAAGTGAATCCCATGGGGCAAATACCATATTTGTAAAAGAGGTATGGTAAATTAATAAAAATATAAATCAATGAGAGGTATGGTAAACAAATAAAACATTATATTTGTAAAAGAGGTATGGTAAATTAATAAAAATATAAATCAATGAGAGGTATGGTAAACAAATAAAACATTTTTTTATATTTACTCCATAAGTCCCCTTATATTTACGAACACTCAAAAAATGTGTTATATTTAGGTGAAACCTATGGGCAAAATACTATGGGACAAATACCATGGACTAGATTGTTGTTAATACCATGCAAAAAAAGACATTATTAACCCTAATATTAGTATTAATAAAAATAAAAATGGCACATGGTATTGACCCATGGTATTCACCAAAATGGCACATGGTATTGACCCATGGTATTCACCTGGAATGTAGCTTATTTAAATGGGGGGAATTAAACCAGCATAGATCCATCTTTACTCTGGATCTACTAACCCGAGAGGTATCAAATATCGTGATATGCAAACTAGCATAGATTGAAAAAATATTTGATCCCTCTTGGGGCTTGGTGGATCAAGAGTAAAAATGGATGTTGTAATTTAATGTATGTTAAAC
>APFE030062029.1:0-34469 GCA_000404065.3 Pinus taeda | reverse complement strand
TTGGGAAAGAAAAGAAGAGCGAAAAATTAGAGCTTGTGCATACAGATGTATGGGGACCTACTCAAGTATCATCTCTCGATGGCTCATGTTATTATGTTACTTTTATTAATGATGCAACTAGAAAGACCTGGATTTAATGTATTCAAATTAAGTCTGATGTATTTGATACTTTCAAGAAATGGAAAGCTTTGGTTGAAATTAAGACAAGAAAAAGGTTAAAGTGTCTCAGATCAGACAATGAAGGTGAATATTGCAGCAAAGAGTTTTATAAGTACTGTTCAATGAATGGAATTCATAGAGAGAAGACAGTTCCGGGAAAACCACAAGAAAATGGTGTCTCAGAAAGGATGAATAGGACAATCATGGAGTGTGCAAGGTGCCCGAGATTGCATACAAGATTGCCTTTACAATTTTGGGTAGATGGTGTAGATACTGCTATTTATATAATAAACAGAGGGCCTTCAAGTTCCTTGGATGGTGTTATTCTAGAGGAGGCATGGATGGGTAAAAAGGTAAACTACTCATTTTTAAAGACTTTTGGTTGTGAAGCCTTTGTCCACATTAATAAAGAAAATAGAACAAAGCTTGTGGAAAAATAAAAGAAATGTACCTTTATTGGATATGGTGTTAATGATTTTGGTTATCACTTTTATGACTATGAAAAACACAAAATCATTAGGAGCAGAGATGTCATATTCAATGAAAAGGTTTTGTATAAGGATCAACTGCAGGAAAATAAACAAGAAAAAGAAAACAGAGAATACACAGTGCTTGATGAGGTCACGAAAAAAGTGTTGGTGCCCGAAAATCATAATGATCAACAACCACAACAACCACAACAACCACAAGCACCTCAAACAACTGAAAGTGGTGTTAGAAGATCTACTAGGATATGTAGACCCCCTGAATGATACTCTCCTTCATTATATTATGTATTATTTATTGATTCTGGTGAACAAGAATGTTATGAAGAAGTAGTGTAGGTAGAAACCAGGAAGAAGTGGAAGAAAGCCATGAAAGAAGAGACGGACTCCTTAGCACATAACCAAACTTGGGACTTAGTAAGGTTACCTGCAGGTAAAACAACATTGCAGAATAAATAGGTTTACAGGTTGAAGGAAGAATATGGAGGTAGAAAGAGGTATAAAGCTAGACTTGTGGTGAAGGGGTTTCAACAAAAAAAGGGTATAGATTTTGATGAGATATTTTCTTCTGTTGTTAAAATGACTTCAATCAGAACTATTTTAAGTCTAGTAGTAGTTGAAGATTTGCATCTTGAGTAGTTAGATGTAAAGACAACCTTTCTTCATGGGGATTTGGAGGAAGAGATATATATGTTGCAGCCACAAGGATATGAGCTAAAACGGAAGGAGAAACTAGTGTGCAGGTTGAAGAAGAGCTTGTATGGATTAAAATAGGCTCCAAGGCAGTGGTATCTAAAATTTTACAGGTTTATGTCCGAACAAGAATATACTAGATATTACTCTGATCATTGTGTTTATCTCAAAAGGAAAAATGATGGTAGATATATTATATCGTTATTGTATGAAGATGACATGCTTGTTGCAGGTTATAATATGTAGGAAATAAATGTGCTCAAAAGAAAACTAGCAAACTCATTTGCAATGAAGGATTTCGGTGTTGCAAAACAAATCCTTGGTATGAGAATAACTAGAGACAGGAAGAATTGAAAATTAACATTGTCTTAGAGTGAGTACATAGAAAAGGTGCTGAAAACATTTAATATGAAAAATGCAAAACCAATTAGTATACCTTTGTCTAGCCATTTCAAACTAAGTAAGGAAGTGAGTCCCAAGACTCAGGAAGAAATGGTTCATATGTCTAAAGTTCCATATGCATCAGCAGTTGGAAGCTGAATGTCTGCAATGGTCTACACAAGGCCTGATATTGCACATGTAGTGGGAGTTGTAAGCAGGTACATGAACAATCTAGAAAAAGAACAATGAATGGTGGTGAATTGGATTCTCTGATATTTGAGAGGTACCACAAATCAAGCATTATGCTTTGGTGGTTCGAACATTTCTCTACAGGGATATGTTGATGTAGATATGGCAGGTGATAGAGATAATATGAGGACAAAAACAGGGTATGTGTTTACTGTAGGTGGAACAACTGTCATTTGGGTTTCAAAACTAAAAAGTGTTGTTGCACTCTCAACAATGAAATTAGAGTATGTTACTGCTATAGAGGCTAGTAAAGAAATGATTCAGTTACAAAGGTTTTTGGATGAATTGGGTAAGAAGCAGGAGTTGGGAAGGTTATACAGTGACAATCAGAGTGTCATACATCTTGCAAATAACTCTACATTTCATTCCAAGACAAAACATATACAACTCAAGTATCATTTCATACGGTCAGTGTTGGAAGATGGAAAGTTGAAGCTGGAAAAGATACACACTAGCGAGAATCCTGCAGATATGTTAACAAAAGTTTTAACTAGGGATAAACTAAGATTTTACTTAGTTTCAATTGGTCTTCAAATATGATGATGAATATGAGAAACAACCAAGTCCAAAGTGGAGTAATTGTCCAACAAATAAAGCAGTGTGGAGTTGCTATAATCAGTCTCCAAGTGGGAGGTTGTTGGGTGTGGAGCCTGATTAGCTTCTTTATTAAGAGGTATCACTGCATTAGATCGTAGTTCGTAATGTGGTGGAAATGATGCCCGTATTATTTGTGCTGCAAGGGGGATTCGGGGGGGGGGGGGGGCTGCCCCTGAAGCTAAAGATAGATGTAAAATTGCCTTGTAAAATGTTGTAATTTCGTAGTCAATATGGGCCGTTCATTAGGTGGATATCTGATGGTAGAAGTTATGTTTAATTTAGTTTTGTTTGTCCTAGAAGGAAAACCCTCACTATATATGAGGGGATTGTATTGTGTCTATGCCGATCTGTATTCTGAGTGAGAAAGAGAGAGGAGATTGTGTGAGAGCGAAGATGGAATTACATTGGATCTATTGTAGGTTGTATATCTTCAGTTTGTTGGATAATATAAAAGGAAGGACTGTCTATTTCCGTGGATGTAGCCAAAATTAGGTGAACCACGTATATCTATGTCCAGGGAAAATTTTAAGAACCCCCCTAAATTTATAAGTATAATAAATGGGCGAATCTCCATGGTATATGGGAAAAATGGAAGGCGATTTTATTAATATAATATGTATATATAATTTTTGGCGAATCTCTCACCAGGCATGGTGAATATTTTACTCAATTATAAAATCTTGTATGATATTGGTATTACCATGGGTTATCATAAACTTGGAGCTTAAAAATTACTATTACTAATTTATAAAAATTAATAAAATTAATAGTTGATTTTTATTTTATTTTTAATTTTAACCAAGCTAAAATGTTTAACATACATTAAATTACAACATCCACCAAGCCCCCCCAAAGGTATCAAATATTTTTTCACTCTATGCTAGTTTGCATATCAAGATAGTTGATACCTCTTGGGGGTTAGTAGATCCAGAGTAAAGATGGATCTATGCTGGTTTAATTCCCCATTTAAATAGGCTACATTCCAGGTGAATACCATGGTTCAATACCATGTGCAATTTTGGTGAATACCATGGGTCAATACCATGTGCCATTTTTATTTTTATTAATACTAATAGGGTTAATAATGTTTTTTTGCATAGTATTAATAACAATCTAGTCCATGGTATTTGTCCCATAGTATTTTGCCCATAGTTTTCACCTAAATATAATGCATTTTTTGAGTGTGTATATAAGGTGACTTATGGAGTTAATATAAAAAATGTTTTATTTATTTACCATACTTCCCATTTATTTATATTTTTATTAATCTACGATACCTCTTTTATAAATATGGTATTTGGGCCATAGGATTCACTTAAATAAAACCTCTTTCTTGAGCCTTCATAAATAGAACCAGGGTTATGGACTAAATATAAAAAGAGGTTTTATTTATTTACCATGCGTCTAGTTTATTTATATTTTTATTTATTTACCATACCTTTTGAGTAAGTATAAAAAACGTTTTATTTATTTACCATACCTCCACTTTACTTATATTTTTATTTGTTTACACCCTTGTATGTATATAAGGTGACTTATGGAGTTAATATAAAAAATGTTTTATTTATTTACCATACTTCCCATTTATTTATATTTTTATTAATCTACGATACCTCTTTTATAAATATGGTATTTGGGCCATAGGATTCACTTAAATAAAACCTATTCTTGAAAATGGGCGAATGGATTCACTTAAATAAAACCTATTCTTGAAAATGGGCGAATGGAAGGTTGTAACTCCTAATTTCAAGGGCTAAATTTACCTTTTTTACCCTCTCCCTTAAAATAAGGTCGGCTATTTGAGGTGATTTGTAAAAATGTACTATGATACAAAATATTCGCCCACTAAAAATTTAAAACCCCTTAATTTCGCCAAAGGGCGAACATTCGCCCCTAAAATTTTCTATGTCTATGTCTCTCCCGTTTTATGTGTTTTATGTGTTTATATTTATGCTATATATTTTATGTGTTCCATTAATATATAGTTTTCTAACATTATTTGGTCTAGGTTAGGTTAGGTTGCATGCATTTAGATGCATTGAACTATTATTTTCTCCTTCATGTTGCAATTTTATTCTTTTGGTTTGATTTTTCCTCGAGTGAGTCAGTTTTGAGCTTCGAGATGATGTGGATAATATTTTGTGGAAGGAAAGTTATAGTAGCACACAACCATTGGCTTATCTGTCACCCTATTACTTGATTTGATTTATATTTATCAAGTCAATGATTTTCCAATGGAAAATATAATCCTTCAACTAGAAAACTGTAAGAAAACCATGAAACTTGTATCTCTTTAGGACTCCCATTCCTTCACATGGTCCTATTATGAATGGTGTGTTTTTTCTTATCTATTTGTGTAGAATAATTTAAGGCAAAAAATTTTAGCGATCAAAGCATTAGAGGTACAAAATCTATCTCAGAAGGAAAAACCTCTTATGCTCTTAATAAGAAGGGATCCCTCTTTTGCTCGTTCGAAATAATAAGTGTTGATGCAAAATCCTATGAATAAAAGAAAAAAATATAAAGGGTGAAAGAGGAGAAAGGTTTCCTACATAGGGAGGTGAAGGAAGCGACTTCACTGGGGTACTGTCCAGGCTCGGTGGCAACGAAGCCACATTTTTGTTCCTAAAGCAACTTTGTTAGGGTAATGTCTATGCCTGTTGGTAGCAGAGCAATAGCAGAGATGTAAAACTCACACTCTGCCTATTTTTATTTTTCCATACTATATTACCCTTACTTACATCGACATGATATTCATATAGCTTGTTATATTTATGTTGTGTTACGCTGAGTAATGGAATAAGGAAGAATATATCTTTAACCGAGTAGAGTGGGGAGCAAAAGGTAACTCGATCGAAATAATACTTCCTGGAAAAATGAGACTTTACCCATATAATGAAACTATTTCAGAGAACCTAGGGTTCTCTCAGTGTATCACTAATGTTGTTGTTGCGACAACGACCCTCCAAATTTTTTTCTTATGTGGATTTTGGAGCCTATGCTAACTATTGTTTTAAGCACCCTTGTGTATTCATGCTGTATGATTTGAGATTTATGCGTTTTTTCTTAGTGTCACACCCTCCTTAGTCAATGTGTCTCAAATGTCATCGTTAAACCATTAGAAGTGAACTCGCAATCTTTCTTGACTTAACAACTTTCCTTGTTGCCATTCACACACTAAAAAAGCACGCAAAAGTAGAAAAATCAAGCAAAAATCAAGAAAATATCTCACAAAATCAAAAGTGCACTTTGAGTTGACGAAGACATGCACTTGAGGTAAGCACACTCCTTCGGGTTGAATAAGTGTGCCCTACCTGGGCGCATTCATTAAGGCTGAGCAAGTTCATCCTACCTGGGCATACTCCTTTGTATCAAACACATGTGCATAGTTCATTTGCATGCATGGCCCAAATTGTTGCACGAGGGCACACTCATAGAAAATAGGAATTGCCTTAACTCCTTATTAACTAATCCTTTCATGCGACGATAAGTGGCACTCATGCATGAATAGAGTTTGCATGTTAATTTATTTAAGTAAACTTAGTTAAGCATTCTTTCCATAATCATTTCTTTTGATTTTAGTGCATAGCTAGAGAATACATAATATCTTCATCAACCGGTGCAACAAGTAAGTTTGCATGCTTAATATTTTCATTGATTTTCATCATTTTATTGTCAAATCTTGCTTTTCTTGTTTTTGATCTCTTGTTTTGCAATTTCTTTGTTGGAATTTTTGTTGAATCTCCATGTTGAAAGTGTTAAACTACTGTTGCATGCAAGAAACTCTTCACATTCTTGAAACCCTCAATTTTCCACCATGCATGTGACAACAACTATAAATCCTTGTGTTGATGGTTTATGGAAATTCGTTAACCAAGGGGTCTCCCCGATGTGAATTCCAAATTAGACCTCACACCACTTGGAATAGGACCCCCATCTGGATTATTGACCTAGATGCCATGTATTCTTATAGGTTTTCCTTGGCTCTAATTGTCAGCAAGAGAGAGGACTAAAAATGTGCCTTCGAAAAGAAAGGGAGGTGTGCCTGGTGAGTGTTCGGTCTTATGTTTGTGTCAAAGTTATTTCACCATGGAAGGGGAGGAGAAGTGAGCCTGTAAGTGAGAGGTGATAGCACCAGCCTAGTAGAGACACACATAAACAAGAAGAATCCATTAAACATCAAGGGGAATAGTCCACGAAGATGTGACAGTCATTACAACTAATGCAACAAAGAAGATATGTCTAATATCCACCAGAATATTCCACAAGGATGTGAAAATGATAATAACCATTACAAAACATTCTCAATATGATAAGTACTAAAATAACCAAAATAGTTTAACTAATTCAGCACATATGGAAGAAAACATGAATTACAAACATTCATAGAATAGTCGTAAAAATATCCATAATCGATGCATGAAGAATGTGTTGGACACAAGGCTTCTGATATTAAGAAAATTTTCCTAGACACATGTATACAATGAACACCACGAGCTCTAGTAGTGGAGTGTTGGAGCCACTCCTTGCTCCCCAAAATAACTAGTCTGTCTCTCTAATGCCTTGCATGAGGAGCCAAGGTGAAAAGGCCTTTGCTCTTACAATGAGGGTGTATATATAACAATGAGGAAGTGATGCTTCACCTTCCTTATGACTCTTCATCTACCCTCATGACTATTTGACTTCCTATGATGTTTCAACTTTATATGACTCTTCATATTCCATACATGTCCTTTGGACTTCCACTTTACAATACAATTTTGAAACATAATTTACATCATTGACCACAATGGCGCGGCATGTGATAACTTATGACATGACATGACATGACACTACTAATATAGACTACTTGATGATGTGGCTATTACAAGCCACTACTTCTATTGTGTGCTTCAAGTCCTTTGAGAATACTTTTATTTTCACCTCCGCATGGCTTGGTGATAAGGGATCTTCAATGATATCAAGTCTTGAGTGGTTATCGAAAACTGTTGTCCCTTTTCTTTCTATTTATTGATCAGCTTGCACACTAAGCTACGAGAATGCCTTTTAGCATGTTGCGCTCCATCTCCTTATTCATCATCTCGCCATGGCATGATAAAGTATTGGAAATAATACTAAGAGTAGGGGTGAACCAGTATTAGCAAGTTAACAATATTTCATTTCCATAAACAAATTTATATATGCTACTTCTGTTAATGCAACTTGCATGTATACGCAACTTTGTTTAGAGAAACTAGCGTATACCTTGCAAACTTATAATTTAGTTAGTTGATCTTTAATGTGTGTATCAGAACCATATAACCAGTAATTAGGTGCAGTAAACAGAATAGGCAATCCCACACATGAACCCAAGATATAAGGTGGAAACCCTATGTGGGTGAAAACCACCTACTACAATCGTTTCTATCTTTCTTTAATGAAAATTATTTTTACAAATTTTGTACTGGTGCAGCCTTATACCAGTATGCAGGCTTCTACTTGTAGAAGGCTACAACCTTCTCTCATTCTCTAGCTTTTTCTGGAAGAGAGCTACAACCCCCTTAGCTCTTGTACTAGCTGATATGTTTACTAGTACGTAGGTGATGACCTACAGAAGGCTACAACCTTCTCTTTTCTTCCAGGGACCACGTTTCATAAATTTTTGGATTGGATGCATCAATATCATCAATCAAACATCAAATATATCTACATCAACCAATCTCCTTTTTACCAACCAAAACTGAATCAAACAATCACTTTTTTGAATGTTGTAACCAAAATACAGTAATAGTGACCAGAACCCAATCCAGAACCCAGAACACTGCTATAGGAAACAGAAGTAGCTAAAACATATTTTATGAGACATACGCTTCTTCAATCTGTCGAACCAACATTCATATGTTGTTATATGAAGGCATACCTGCATATACAGTGTTTTGAAATGTCGAACCAGCGTGTATACACACCTTTGCTATACTGAAACTACATACAGATCTCTAAAAGATGATTTAACCTTTACAACTATTCAAACATTAGTTATACCTAGATCATCAGAATTACAGATTACAACATACACCAATTATAAAAGATCAAAACCACACAAAGATACTTCTCTTCAAGACTAAAGATCTTGACCCATCAATAGAACTTATCCTTCTTCAAGCGCTCAGGTTCCTCCTTGATTCAGATCTAGCTATGCACCATAACCCAATGACCAATATTCTAGATCTTTCTCTTCATTAGATATTCAATTACTTGAGTACCTTTGCCTAATGATCTCCTCCTCCTTTTATAGTCTCAAGCCTTACTCAATACCATGGTCCCAAACCACTTAGAATCAATACCTTGGACCAAATACTTAGGGTCAACACTTCAGACAAGATACCTTGGACCAATACCATGGGTCAAAATACCATGGACCAAAACCAAATTCTCCAACATGTACGTGCCTTTATTTGCTTGAAAATGCGTGTATATGCATACACACCTTTTGTTCGGTGAACCCACGTGTATACACGGCTTGGTCAAGGGAACCTACGTACATCTCTTTTTCCTTCATTCTGAGAGCCTGTAATGTGATCTATCATCTGAGCGATTTTCCATCAAGGAAAACACCTGTGTCATAGTGCCAAACCTGTGTCATAATGCCAACAATCTCCCCCTTTGGACTTGATGGCAACCCCAAGTCACTCTCCCCCTTTGTCATCAAGGGCAAAGGGTTATGCTCCCCCTGAGTACTTGCTGAATTCTCTGATATGCTGAAGTGTGCCGTTCATGCTCCCCTTGACTGTAAGAAAGTTCTACAAAAAGATGTTCTATAAGAAGAACATGATTCTATACATCATAAATGAACTTCCTATCACCAAAGACTCATACATACATCCATCTCCCAAACAAGTGGGGATATACCAAGATTGACTCATCCACCCAACCAAGTGGGGTACACCAAAAGTTTATACATGATAAAACAAGAACATTACATCATCCATCCTAGGCATAGTGGGGAAACAAAATAGGTCATTACATGACCTTGATAATAAAATATATACATGACATAGAGATAAAATATCTAAAATAAGACTATGATAATCATCAACAACTATCATCAACAGCATCTGTCAATCACCATCCAGACCAACAACCAAGATCTCCCTCTGCACCCGAATCAAAAAACACCTGTGAACTTATACCAAGATCTTCTAAGATAATGCCAACAATGCATTATTAGAAGTATATGCTCCCCCTGAACCTATGCCAGATGATCACTATTAGACCCATATAAGACTCTTTTCATCCAGAGTTTGGCCCACTGATATTCTTCAAACCAACATATACGTGGTTGTATCCACAGAAACCGGCATATGTATGCGGATATGCTTCATGAATTTCATGTGCAACCACTGTTCTTTGAAACAAATAAGTGTCAACAGCAAGATGATGCATCAACTACTCTAAGCTTCTATCTGAGGTATTCAAATGTCTCTCTGGGCAGTGGTTTGGTGAATATATCAACAACCTGTTCCTTGGAGGGAACATACTCCAATGTGACCTTTTGTTCAAGCACTTGTTCCCAGAGAAAATGATATTTGATAGGTATGTGCTTGGTGTTAGAATGCATGACTTGATTCTTTAAAATAATGATTGCACTTGTATTATCACATAGAATGGATATGGGTGGAGTACATGTGTTATGAATGTCTTGCAATGTTTGCATCATCCAAAGGAGTTGTCTGCAACAAGATGCAGTAGCCACATATACTTCTTCAGCTGTAGATAATGCAATTGAACTTTGTTTCTTTCTGAACCAAGACACTAATCTGAAACCCATATAGAATGCACCACCACTAGTGCTTTTTCTATCATCCATGATTCATGCCCAATCTGCATCTGTATATGCATGAAGTGTAAGATCTGTATCTCTAGGATACCATAAACCAAAGTTTTGTGTTCCTTGAAGATATTTAAAAATCCTTTTGATTGCCTGAAGGTGTGCTTCCTTTGGATTTTTTTGGAATCTTCCAACTATTCCCACTACATGCATGATGTCTGGTTGGGTACCTGTTAGATAGAGTAGACTACCAATCATGGAGCTATAGGTTGGTTGATGTACTGCTGCTGATTCATCATTTGCGTTGAGGTTGCATCTTGTTACCATAGGGGTACATACTGGTTTAGAATCTTCCATGCCATATTTCTTCAAGATCTGCTTGAGGTACTTGGTTTGTGATAGAAAAATACCATCTTTATTTTGTTGAACTTGTAAACCAAGAAAATATGTGAGCTCACCAAACAGGGACATTTCAAATTCTTTCTGCATTACTAAAGCAAAGTTTTGACTCATGGCTTCTTTATTGCTACCAAAAATGATATCATCAACACACACAACAAGTATTAGCAATTCATCATTGTGAATTTTTATATATAGATTGCTATCAGCTGATCCTTTTGAAAAACCTTGTTGATGAAGGTATTTATCAAGATGACAATAATAGGCCCTTGAAGCTTGTTTTAGACCATAGAGAGCCTTTCTGAGTCTGGATACAAGTTTTGGATCATTTCCAAGGATGAATCCATCTGGTTGCTCAAATATATACTTCTTCTTTTAGGTCTCCATTAAGAAAGGCAAATTTTACAGCCATTTGATATACTTTGAACTCTGAAAGCTAGAAAGAGCAAGAAACATTCTTATGGCTTCAAGTATAGCAACAGGTGCAAAAGTTTCTTCAAAGTCTATACCTTCTTGTTGAGCATACCCTTTACAAACAAGTCTGGCCTTGTTTTTAATAACTTCTCCATTTTCATTCAGCTTGTTTTTGAATATCCATTTGGTTCCTATGACATTCTTATCATTAGGTCTAGGAACCAATTCCCAAGTATTATTATTTTCAATCTACTCAAGTTATTCATTCATGGCCTTGACCCAACATTCATCTTTACATGCTTCATTTACATTTTGCAGTTTGACAGAGGAAAGCAATGCTAGATAGCTTAAAGCTTCTGTAATAGTTCTTCTTGTCTACACACATGCCTATTTCTGCCCCAAAATTTGAGTCTTTGGATGATTCTTCTGAACATACCTGGATGGAGTCTTTTCTTCTACCCTTATCTCTTCTTCTGGTGCCTCATTGGTTTCTTCTTTAGAATTGGTCTGATTTGATGTGGAAGGATAGTCCTCATCTTCTTCATGATCTTCGGTTTTTACCCGCTTTAGATTTTTTCCTGCTTCATCAAGCACAACATCAATACTTTCAACAATTTTCCCAAGCCTTTTATTGTAACACTTATATCCTTTACTTCGGGAAGAGTAACCAAGGAGAATGCCTTCATCTGCTCTAGGTTCAAACTTGCCAAGTTTTTCATCAGTCCTTTTGATGTAACATTTTCTTCCAAAAACTTTGAAGTATTTTACAGTAGGAATCTTACCATACCAAAGTTCATGTGGAGTTCGAGTGTTGTTTACCCGGACATTTTTTTTGTTGAGAATAGTGACGAAGGCAAATGCAGCTTCACCCTAGAAGGTTGCAGAAGTTCTAGACTCATCTAGCATAGCACGAGCCATTTGTTGAATAGTTCTTTTCATCCTTTCTACCACTCCATTTTGCTGAGGAGTTCTCACGGTAGAGAATTCCCTTCTTATTCCATGTTCTTCACAGAAGTCAAAGAATTCATCCGAGGTAAATTCCCCTCCTCGATCAGACTTGAGGCATTTGATTTTGTGATCTGATTCATTTTCAACCAAGGCTTTGAAGGCTTTGAACTTTTCGAAAGCTTCGTCTTTATTCTTTAGAAGTCCTATCCAAAACATTTTGGAAAAGTTGTCAATGAACAATATAAAGTATTCTTCTCCACGAGGTGACTTTTTCCTAGATGGACCACATAAATCAGTGTGAACAAGTTCAAGAGGTTTACTAGCTGATCCTTCCTTCTCAGGGAAATGTGCTCTAGTTTGCTTACCAAATCGACATGATTTGCATATTGTATTCTCTGGAATGCTGATATCAGAAAGATCACAAACAACCCAGTATCTGCATGATTTTCTTATTTGAGAGAAACTTAGATGCCCCAATCTTCTGTGCCATAACCAGTGTTCATTGTTTTTGCTTAGGTAGCACTTTTGTTGTTCCCCCTTGAGTATGTACAAGTTGTTTGGAATTCTTACACCTTTGATCACTATTTCTCCTATATCAAGCTCATGAACAACACATCCATTTGATCAAAATACTACCTCATTTCCTTGATCACATATTTGACTGACATTCAATAGCTTATGCTTTAGACCATCTACATACATAACATTCCCAGCTTTAAATTTTTATTTTAAGATAACGGAACCTTTACCTTTTATGACTGTAGGAGTGCCATTACCAAATGAGACCTTCTTTTCCTTTTCTAAGGCATTATATGAATGAAGTTTTTCTTTATCACTTGTCATGTGTTTTGAGCATCCATTATCAATGTACCACTGATTTTCTTGTCCTTCTGCATACAAGGCTATACCACATCTTTCTGTTTGCGATTCTTATTTTCTCCATGTTTTGGGACCCAATGAAGCTTTCTACTTTTGGGATGTTTGCCAAAATTTACTCCTGCATTTAGAATCTTCATGACCGAATTTGTTACAGATAGAGCATTCTATTTCATTTTCAAGAGCAGAAAAGTTGTTGTAGGTCCTCTTCATGATCCCAGTCGCATTCCTTTGATTTCGTGTTTCTCTAGTCATGATGGTCTTGTAAGCAACACATTGAGAAACTTTGTGTCCAAAGTTATGACATGAAAAACATTGGCCATTAAAGAGATTCTTGCGACTATCAAATATACTAACTCGATGATTGTAGTTTCCATTGACATTCATTATTGAAGCAAATTGAGACTGATTTACCCATGGTTGGTTATAGCTTCTGTTCATCCTTGAAGTAGATTGAACCTGATTTACCTGGTGATCTTCTTTATGCCTTTGCTGATGATTGCCAACCTGTTCACATCTCCTTGCTGCATCAAGATAGCTTTTGGAGGTTGATGGCTTTTGTCCTTGAGATGCTTCTTCAGTATATCCAAGACCTATCTTTATCAGAGGAGACCACTGAACTTTGATAATTTCATCTAAAGTTTATGATCATTTCGCAAATCTAAGATTGAGAGCTTTTATTTTCTCAATATATTTTCTTAGACCCACAATTTCACATTCTAACTTTTCATTGTGTTTTTCCCTTTCAACAAGTTGGAATTTCAAAGTATCTATAATCATATTCTTTTCTTCTAAATATATTTTAAGTTTAGAAATTTCTTTATAGAGACCATCTTCATCTAAAGCATCCAAGAAATCATCATCTTCAAAAGCCATCAAAAGTCTATAATCATTACCATATTCATCTTCATCACTATTTGATAAACCATCACTATCTTCATGCATATAGTAGCTCTTCTTACTTACATTTTGTTTTCTATTCCATTTTTCCAGTTCCTTACCTTTATCAAGCTTATCTTTATGAGGACATTTGGCTGCATAATGATCAAATCTTCCACAAGCAAAGCATTTGAAAGGTAGTTTACCTCTGAATATTCTAGAACCTTGTTGAAGGTTTTTGACAAATTTTGCTTCTTCCTCTCCTTCTCAAATGTGTCCCAATTCATTGAGCTCTTCTTTTCCTGAAGCCTTGAATGTGACTTCTCTCATATATGATGGAACTATTTTTTCTCATTTCAACAACAATTAGGATTCCGTGTAGCTGTGTCATAGTCATACTTTGAAGATCTTGCTTTTCTTCTATTGCAGAAACTTTTGATTCAAACTTAGAAGACAAGGATCTTAAAACCTTTTCAACTAAAGTAAATTCTTTTATCTCCTCACCCAAGTTTTTCATGCGATTAACAATATCATCTATACATAGGAGTTAATGAGCTATACTTTCATCATTGTGCATTTTGAGAGTTTCATATTGAATTCTGAGAGATTGTAGTTTTGCACATTTTACCTGATTGTCTCCTTCATAGCTTAGAACGATCTTGTCCCATATTTCTTTGGTGGTTATGAGCTGCATAACATTGACAATTTTTGATTGTGACAGACTCCCCAATAGTGTATTGACATCCTTCGGATTTGTTTCAAACTACTTTTTACCTACTGTATCTGTAGGAATTGCTAATGGAAATGTATATCCTCCTTCCACGATTTCCAAAACATCTGTTCCAAGAGATTGAAGATAGTCTGTGGTTCTTACCTTCCAATAGAAGAAGTTGCTCCCATCAAATATTGGTGGTCTAATGGATCCCTCTCTTTCGTAGTTGCCCATGATGATAAATCTTCCTTCAAGCGATCAAGCTTTTTCTGAAGGACCTGCTCTGATACCAATTGTTGGAGATAATATTGAGAGGTGGGGGCGAATCAATATTAGCAAGTTAACAATATTTCATTTCCATAAACAAATTTATATATGCTACTTCTATAATGAAAATTGCATGCATACACAACTGTGTTTAGAGAAACCAGCGTATACCTTGCAAACTTATAATTTAGTTAGTTGATCTTTAATCTGTGTATCAAAACCATATAACCAGTAATCAGGTGCAGTAAACAGAATGAGAAATCACACACATGAACCAAAGATATATGATGGAAACCCAATGTGGGTGAAAACCACCTACTGCAATCATCTCTATCTTTCTTTAATAAGAATTTTTTTTTACAAATTTTGTACTAGTGCAGCCTTATACTAGTACACAGGCTTCTACCTACAGAAGGATACAACCTTCTCTCGTTCTCCATATTTTCTTGGAAGGGAGCTACAACCCCTTTAACTCTTGTACTAGCTGATGTGTTTACTAGTACGTAGGTGCTGACCTATAGAAGGCTGCAACCTTCTCTTTTCTTCCAGGGACCGTGTTTCATAAATTTTCATACTGAATCCATTAATATCATCAATCAAACATCAAATATATCTACATCAACCAATCTCCTTTTTACCAGCCAAAATTGAATCAAACAATCACTTTTCTGAATGTTGTAACCAGAATACAGTAATGTTAACCAGAACCCAATCTAGAACCTAGAACACTGCCACAACAAACAGAAGTAGCTAAAACATATTTTATGAGATGTACGCTACTTCAATGTGTCGAACCAACATTTATATGCTATTATATGAAGGCAAACCTGCATATACACTGTTTTGAAATGTTGAATCAACGTGTATAAGTGCCTTTGCTATACTGAACCTGCGTACAAATCTGTAAAAGATGATTTAACCTTTACAACTATTCATACATCAGTTATACCTAGATCATTAGATTTACAGATTATGAAATGCGCCAATTATAAGAGATCAAAACCACACAAAGATACTTCTCTTCAAGCCTAAAGATCTTGACCCATCAATAGAACTTATCCTTCTTCAAGCGCTCAGGTTCCTCCTTGATTCAAATCTAGCTATGCACCATAACCCAATGACCAATATTCTAGATCTTGCTCTTCATTAGATATTCAATTACTTGAGTACTTTTGCCTAATGATCTCCTCCTCCTTTTATAGTCTTAGGCCTTACTCAATACCATGGTCCAAAACCACTTAGAGTTAATACCTTGGACCAAATACCTAGGGTTAACACTTTGGACAAGATACCTTGGACCAATACCATCGGTAAAAATACCATGGTCCAAATACCATGGACCAAAACCAAATTCTTCAACATGTACACACCTTTCCTTGCGTGAAAATTCATGTATACACATACGCGCCTTTTGGTCGGTGAACTCATGTGTATACGTAGCTTGGTCAAGGGGAACTTGTGTATATATCATTTTCCTTCATTCTGAGAGCATGAACTGTGATCTATCATCTGAGTGAGTTGCCATCAAGGACAACACCTATGTCATAGCGCCAAACCTGTGTCATAATGCCAACAGGTACGTGATTCTGCAATTCACTCATTAAGAGATGACATCAATATGAAACCACCTAGTCTAAGATTGTGCATATTGATCCATTGACTGAGCTAAAACTAGATAGAAATTTGAGAAATGGGCTTAGTGATTGCATAGTTGTGTATTTCAGGAAGTCAAGGGGAGCCTTGAGCCTTGAGACTTCGCAGTGCACAGTTCAAGCTAAGGTGATAAGCACTGTGAGATAACATTACGCAATTACGAGAGACAAGGGACATTAGGCCATTATACAGTTGGTAAGTCAAGAGATCAAGGATAAGATTGAGGCTAGAGACTATGCAATGTGTAGTTAGGGCTAGGCTGGGAGAAGGAATTGCGCAATTATGGGTGTCAGGGTCAGCATTTGAGCACTGAAACTGTGCAGTGAAATAGTCTTGGGAGTTAGGAACTACACATTGTACAGTGCCAAGAGGTAAGGTCATGGCTAGAGGACTAAGACAATGCAATGCACAGTTCAAGGAGGTTGGGTGATGCTAGGTTGTTTGGTTGGGAAGACTATTTAGAAAATGACTAACTGTGGGATTGGTGAGACTGACGTGAATAGTGATAAGACTTTGATTGTGATCACACACTTAGACTACTTGATGACACAAAAACATAGACCATCCATGACACATGACAATGAATTTCCCTCCGTGCGACATCTTTATGACAACTTATGACAAGTGCGACACTTAAGATACACTTTGCAATGACCATGACGAAACTTGTGCGACAATTCTTAAAACTTTGTAAATGAGTGGGACATATGTTTACGAGGTTATAACAACTCATTTACACAAAGGTGACCTCTTGAAACCACTAGAGGAAGCTTATATACATGATGCGACATCTAACATATGAAAAAATGAAAATTTTCCAATGTTGCAAAGGGGACAAAAACTCCTCAAGAAAACAAATGGAATGAGTTTCAATGTTTGCATAGAGAATGTAGAATACCAAGGAAGGCTCTAAAATTGAACGTAGGCCAAAATTTTTGAGGGTGTTGTAGCAATGAAAACACATTGTAGGCTCTTCTCTTTCTAATCTTATCATCAGATCCTATTAATTAAACTTGTTTCTGAGCTTTCTACAGGAAAAGTGCACTTCCTAGTTCTTTCAACCTAAAAAACTATCCCTTGTGTAACGAAGTTTTCTTCCGGAGCACGTGGGTGCATCACGAAGGCGAAAAGCCTTTCCCTTCAACTCTTCAGAGTGTGATAGTGTGCCCTCTTTTTCTTATAGCGCATGAGAACATCACGAAGGCAATAAGAATCACTCATTTAGACCTTTAGCATGCATCCATGCACCCTCCTTCCCCTTAAGTGCATAGGCACACTTTGAATACCCGAAGCTTAGTTTTCCTCATCCTTCATCCCTTCAAAGTGAAATAATGCTCCTTCCTTGTCTCCTTAGGTACATGGGTGGATAGGGAAGACTTGAAGTTACTTTTTCCTATTCCTTTGACCCTTAAGGGTGTTACAATGTGCCTTGGCTCGTTTTTGCCTCTTTTGTGAGTGCATGATCATGCTATGAAGCCACAAATTACCATGCATATCCCCTTCGTGCTTTGAAAGTGTGCCCTCCTAGTTTGCATGCAAGTTATTTTTGGCTTTCGTTTACAATTTTTCATGATATATCATTTGTGATGGATCTTTAAATGTGATTTACAAGTTATAATGCATAGTGACTTATTTTTAGCTAATATTGTTGTTATGATTGCGATTACACAAACAAGTGCCTATGATACATTAGAGGAATTTTGAGGTCTAAAATGGGCCTCCTGAGAAAAACGTACAACCAGAATAAAATTTATAAGAAGCATTAGGATTCAATATGATGATTTCAACCATGGGGAATGATTCACTATTTTTGGATTAAAAAAGTAAAAAGATTAAAAAATAATAAAATAATAAAACTACTTTTTCAACTCATATTTTCAACTTATCTCCCTAATTTTTAACTCGAGTTTTAATTAGGAGTACTTGTTGGATGAAAAATTTAATTCCTCATCCAAAGAGTACCCATGTTGCATACTTTCGATGGACCCTGCTACACAAAAAATGAGAAATACATGAAAAACATGATTGTAATCAAGTTTTTCATGCATTTCTCATTTTTCATGTAGCAGGGTCCATCAAAAGTATGCAACATGTGTACTCCTTGGACGAGGTATCAAATTTTGCATCCAACGAGTGTTCCCACTCGAAATTTGAGTAAAACCATAGGGATATAATTTGAAAATACGAGTTAAAAAAGCAGTTATTTTCCCTCTAAGATTTGATGATGTAATCTAATCTTATTTTATTATTTCCACTATTATTTTATAATTTTCTTAGGAGGCCTATTTAGACCTTAAAATTCTTCTAATGCAAGTGTTTCCACTGTGTCATCATCTGTTAGAGATATGCAACTCCATAAAGTAGCCTCTAAAGAACTTTAAGAAGCAAGCACTGATGAGGCTGTTGAAGTTGCAAAGCTAAATATTTCTATATATGCAGACACTCAATGTTTCATTGACAAGAATACAAAGGTCACATGGAGCAAGATCTACAAAAAATTCATGTAGGAGAAGTTTTCTGAGGATTTAGAAGACGTGCATGCATAAACATTAAGAAGTCTAAGATACATAACATCGTATGCAGATTCCTAGTCATGCCATGTGAAAAAGCTATTAAATGGATCATCAAACACATGGTTATTCTCACCTTGTGCTGCACATTGAGAGTGGCAATTAGCTTGCCACCTATTATGGTGAGGATATGTAGACATGTTATAAGATGCTCAAGCCCAATGAATATGCAAATGACAACTTGAACACAAGATGGGCCACCCTCGACATGACTGATGTTATCAAAAAATGGTGTCGAGAGTCTACCAAGTTTCACCATCACCCATCAAGAATTTATTCGACAAGTGCCTTAAGAGACATATATAAGTATTTGGTGGCTATGTATTGTTGAATGTTTGGGTGCAATAACATTGAAGTGTTGAAAGATAATTGGATATATATGCTCAATTTGGTGGTGACACGTGGAAAATATTTCAAATGGGTAGATATATTATCATATGAATTGCAACGTTAGGTGGGGCAGGCCAAAGCATCCTTATAGGAAAATAAATCACTAGAATTTCACATTTCTGTGTTTCTTCTTGATGGAATCTATGCACGGTTTTTGTCCCAAAAATATATTGGAATTGGAATCCTAAGGAGAAATTCCTAGTTTATTTCCACTGCAGGGTGTTATTATAAGGAATATTCAAAGGTGCATACAATATATTTTTCGAACATTTCTTTGCAGCTATTTTTCGCATGATATTCAAAACTGATCCACTATGCATGACTGATCAATTGAAGGATTCAGTTCAAGATTTTGTAGAGTGGTTTTCATCTCTTCAAGGCACATACATCAGATGCTTCAGATGTCAAACAACCCCTCATATTATGCCACAATATGTGACAAAAAGGGTGGTCATGCAGGAAATGGAAAATTAGTTGGACAAGGGGTTGTTGGGATTCTTCACAAGAGGAAGAAATCCCCTTAGATTATATTTCCATTGAGGATCAGATTGCATGAATTAAAGACTCACAAGGCAGTAGCAGCTAAGATAGAAAAGTTAAAGTACCTACACTTTGCCACCAAATACTTCCATGCACATTACCCAAGGCGAATTGTCAAGCAACATTGTCAAAGGATCTGTCATAACAGAAAGTATCCATCAATATGCAGACTAGAAGATGAAAAGATAAAGAAATGGTACAATTCCATAATGAAGACACATTTAGCCATGAACACCAATTCACCCCACAATCCATTAGATTAGGAATTGTAGGAGCAAGAGGAGGAGGACAGAATGCCTCAAGTAAAGAAGATGGCTCCCATGAAAAGGATCAGGTATTTATTGGGTGAGAGAAGCAAGAAATGGAAGGACGATCCTTTAAAAACAAGAGCCACACAAACAAAGCCATAGAAGAGAGAAAGGGAAGAAGAAGAAGAAGCAGAGGAGGAGGAAAGCAAGAAGCAGGATGAGTTTCTTGAGAAGAAATAGGCAGAAGAAGAAGAGAGGAGAAAAATAAAGGAAGAGAAACATGGGAAATTCCAAGAGGACGAAGCAACACAGAGACTAGAATAAGAACAATTGACTCAAAAGATGGAGGAGGAGAAATTAGATGAAGAAGATACCATCCAACCCATGGATGATGAGCCCAGTATACATTACATTGGGTGTCTTACAAAGCTCGCATTATTTCTAACCCAAAGAGGCATTTTGTTCTCTTATGTTCGATTCTAACCAAGGCATTTCCTGGAAATCCATTCAATGGTGGGCAGGCCGAATGACTGAATGGGACTTGTACACTAAACGCTGTGAGGTATAATTGGGAATCCACATCACGGAGATCCCCTTACAATGCTGGTAGAATCAAACACTATCAATAGGTTCTATTCCGATTTATTTTTCTTTGGAGAGAATACCATTACTCCATCCTCAACGAATCTCTTGCAAGCTTTGAGGAGTTAGGGTTCCACAAATGAGGAAATGGGTAGATCTTTTGTCTTGTCATGGGTGTGAACCTATGATGATATTTAACCCTAATTTATTTTGATGGATATAGGTACAAAGTATCATGATCTAGGACTATCCATGCTAGAGTTGATTTCCGAGGGGACCCAAAGCTTGTTTTACCTAAAGGCGAGAAATGGGGTGATCTAGGTAAAAAGATGTCATTTTATATGTTTTTGGCTTTTTGGATTTTACCATTTTTTATGTTTTTAATGTATTAGAGAAAAATTATTAGTTTCACATGCAAATATTGGACCTCTTCTACCAATAGGCTCATCATATCTTCAATGATGGGGATAGCTACAACTTGCATAGATTGGGGTTACTGCAGGGGTAGAGGGAGAGATGGAAGATCCTAACATAGATGAGACTCTTGCCAAGTTTGAGCATCATGTTGAGGGTTTGACCCTTAGCATGCTAGAGAATAAGATTAATGAAATCCTTATGCGATTGCAGTGGCACACTATTGGAATACTAGAGAACATAGTCAGCTGCCATGCAAAGTTTCCAACACGGTTGTTTATTATCACGATCATCTTTGGCATTAGTAGAATAGGAGGCCTTTGAGCCATTTTTTGTCTACATGTATTTTGATATTATAGGTTGTGTGGATATATGGATCTCGAGCATAGTTTTTTGTTAAAACCAAACTCTATATACAATTATCTATCAATATTTCCTATTTTCTTTATTCTCTTGTTCAACGTGTGATGTTGATTGAATTATTTACATGTTTTTCAAAATTTCATCTAAAGTATAATCGGTTAATGCATCGTTTAATGTATTTAGAATTTTAGGAATATGCTGATATTGAATGTAATCAAAACATCATTCTAGAAGGAGAACACTTAAAAAAATGCATAACAAAGTTGGACTTTTGATTGAATAGATGTTATTTAAATGTTGTACCACAAGTTGTGAGTCAATTCTGACAACTAAATGGAAAATACCACACAAAATATCACGAGATAAAAATTAGATCACTATGTTATACTCATTGATATTATTAGTTGAGAGATTGAGACAAATTCCTTGTAGAATCATTAACTCGTCATTAGGAGCATAAATTTCCAATGCTACGGAAGAAAGGTTCTGAGTACTATGACTAGCGCCATCAACATAAGCAACATATAGTAGAGGGAACACTGATGTCTAAAAGAAACTATAATTCAAGATTAATAGAGAACAGATGAAATTTTGAAGGAAACACTCTACAGACACACTTAAAACACCTATACAATATGTACACAGTGACTATGCAAAGGTAAGCTAGGCATAGTATTTTTTCAAGTACAACCCATTCCTAAGCTGCACTAAAGGAATTCCATCAAACCAGTTCATAGGCCCCTTTTGCTAGTACATGTTTGAATATATATGGACCTAACCATAATGGTTCAAGCTTCCCAACTCCTAATTTTTTGGTTTCCTCATCTTATAAAAGGAGTAGGTCACCTTTTGAGTAGGCACAATGTTTAATATTTTGGTCAAAGTATGCTTTGACACATTTTTTATGAGCCTCGTTGGCCATTGCAGTATCGCGTCATATCTCATCTAGACAATCTAGATGCAAAAAATGTTGTTCTTCAGTGGAAGTCGCAATAAGAATCTCAAGGGATAATTTTAAGGATGGAATCTCCCACTCAATTGGGAGAACCACTTCTAGACCATACACCAATTGAAAGGGTGTGAATCCAGTCATTGCTCAGAAAAATGTTTGGTATTCCCATAAAGAAAAAAAAGAATGGTTGGCCAATTCATCTTATGAATCCCCACCATGCTTTGGAGAATCATTTTCAAAACCTTGTTAATGGTTCTAATTTCCCATTATGTTGTGGGTAATAGGGAGTTGAGCTATCATGCTAAAGGCTCAACTTGGCAGTAAGTTTTGACATCATCTAATTTCGAAATTTTTTGCCATGGTCTATAAAATAGCTTAAGGCACACCAAATCTGATAATGACATGCTTAAAAAAGAATAATAAAATAGTTTTGATGGTGTTGTCATATGTAGGCATCACTTCAGCCCATTTGGTAAAGTATTCTACAACAACAATAATGTAGCCATGCCCCCTGTCCGAACGAGGGCTACAGGTCATAAAGTCAATGCCCCATTTGGAAAATGGGCCAGTAAAAATAACTGGATGCATAGGAGAAAGTGGAGCACATGCTTTATTATTATAAATATGATCTGCATGACATTTCTGTATTGCTAGAATACAATCTTGAAAAATGGTTGACCATAAATAACCAACACACAAAATATTTTGGGAAGTCGCATAACTAGACATGTGTTTGTCACATGCTTCAACATGAAAATAATTCAAGGATTTCTCGGCTTCTTGATGAGTAAGACAACATCAAAAAATATAATCAACACCACAACAATACAAAGTGTTACCAATTATGATGTATTGGCGAGCTTGCTATTAGATTCAACACTGATAAGATTGAGTAGTATCAAGCCAAAAAGTTTGGGTTTGGATATAAATGATAATATCTCAATACCAAGGGTTAGAAGAATAAACCAGAAACAATGTTTCTTCTAGAATATAATCTTCAGTGTTCAATTATGATTCAGATGGGCGATGGTCATAAATTAGTTCAGCGAAGACCATATATTTTTGGACTTGATGAATTCAGAATAAAACTCTTGAAGGATGACAATCCATTTGGAGTACTTTCCCCCCTGTTAGAGTCAGTATTTGCACACTGCCATCAGTGATAAAAACTCCTCGTTTATATCATATTAGGGTCCCATTTTGAAATTTTTGTCATTCCACATAGGTTTTCATGCAAAAATTTACTCACTGATGGTAGCCCTGGTCAAAAGAAAAATCCCTACTCTCCCTCAAAAATCAATATTTGCTGGCCCAACTTCTTGTGTCTTACTGAGCATAAATTTACTATAAAAACTCATTGCGTCATATTTTGTGTCAGTAAAGTCCACATGGAGTCTAGTCATTCAAGGTCCCATTAGGTCACTAAGTTTCATTCTCCAAGGTCCAATAATACTCCATTTCACTGCATAAATCCAACAAAAAATATGAGGGTGAGAAAAATAAATCCTTTTTTCATTTAAAGAGGATTGGAAAACATGTAGTTATGCTTGCTCAAGTTCTATTTTTATTCCAAGTATCAGTTCTATTTTAGATTGTAATTTTTATTCCAAAAAACAGAGATGTAATATTTTTTTTAATTTATGTAATTTTATGTTCATTATATGTAATAAGATACTATTCCTAAGCTGTCAACTAAAGATAACTATGTGCCAACTTCATCCAAGAAAAATTCAAGTGTGAAGAGTGCCAAAACTCCAACCTCATCAACCTGCAAAGAGGAAAATCAGAGTGTAAATGGGAAATTAGCAAGCATTTCAAAAAGGAGAAGTGAATCATTAGAAATTGGGTTTTAAAGCTAAATCTCAAATTCATTCATGTATAAAGGCCTTCCTAGCATCTAAACTCACCTCCATTTGCCTCCTATCATTTTTTAGAAAACCCCACGAGAGCCATTCCTCATGATTTTGGCCGAATTCAGCAAAAAAGAGGTAGGCATTGTGCATACAACGAAGGTAACATGCATAGGGTAGTCCAACGTTGTGCATAGACCAAAGGTGCTCACATAGAACCAACAGGGATTGTGCATGCACCAAAGGCACTACGCACTAGTCAAACTTCATTTATATGCTCTCAAACTTCAAGCAAGTGTTCTAAACCTTCAGCTCATGGTTTCTATGCCTCTTAGCAAGTAAGTAAAGCCATTTCCATCCCTCCTTACATCTCACAAGTTAGCAATTCATGTTATGAAGTTTATTGTGTGAAATTTGTAATTCTTATGACTTGCAAACCCTAGTTTTATTCCTACACCCCCAAAACTATTCCTAAGACTCTACTATCCTTCCCACATCACTATAAACCCTATCACTACCCCTGTATTGCCAAATCCCTATCCCAAGTGTATTCTCCCTTAAACCCTAAGTCCTAGGCAACAAATTCCTAGGCAGCCATACTGCACACCTGTAATAAAATATCAATTCCTAAATCCCATATATATTTCACTCCCCTATCATGTCCCTAAGTTCCCTAATCCCTTCCTCCACTCCCTAAATTTTTCCTACCCCATTCCCACTCCTATTTCCTAATCCCTAGGGGTTCAAGAAAAAAGAGAAAAAACACATCATGGAGGAAGAAAACAAACATTTTTCAGAAGAGGAAGACATAGAAGAAAGAAGACCACATAAAGGAGGAAGAATATCAAGGTTTGAACCTACCAACACCAGAGAACTAATGGTGTCACCTATGACAGTCACTTGTTTCAAGCGTATGGGATGTTTTGATTTTTGTGTACTAGTACAAAGAGTTCAAATCCATCCTGTTTTGACTAGAGTTTTCATTTCAAATCTTAAGGACAATCAAGTGACCCTTGCTGGTGTAACCTTCACCATATCCTCAACCATTATTACTGCTACTACTGGAATGCCTAATGTGGGTGAAAAGTGGTTTAAATCTCAAAACCTAGATCATCAGTATTATGAGCCATATTTGAAGCCTTGGTCAAGAAATGAGAGAAAGAGATTCTTCCCTTTCAGGCACCTTCTTGATACATATGCTCCCATACTTCACTCATGAAGGAGATTTTCTAGACTCTACACATACCATATCAGATTTCTCATGCACTTCACAAGAGTTAGAATGCTCAATATTCCTTACTATTTGTTTAGGATCATTGAAAAAATGGCATACATAGTTCAGGGAAAAATGTATGATTGGAAAATGCACAACCTCTTTCATCACTCTCTAATTAAGATCATTGACCTCCATCAACTTAATCAGTTGAACATCTCATGGAACACTTTCATTGCTAATAACAGTTTCACTGCTCCACATGCTCCACATGCTAAAGATATGCCTTCTTCATCTCATCCCATTAATCATCATGTTGAAGACATACCCCCTCCATCTCATCCTACTACATCTATCCTTCATCGTTTTAGCCTATTTCACCATCATCATCACCATTGTATAATCATACAGGGTCACCTAGTAGAGTTGAGGTCATCAAAGATAAGAAGACAGATTGGGCACATTGTCATGTAATTATCAGATAGGTCATAGGTACATGTTTTCCCCACATATTGTGGGAGGGGACCTGCCTTCTTCATCAGCAAAGTAGGTACTAAAGGGCAAGCAGAAGATCACAGAGACAGTTGCTCATGAGGAAATTAGGCAGCAGGATGAAGACTTCCATGAGACAAAAATAGAATTAGACCTTTTTGACTTAGATCAACAAGATGATCATGAAAATACAAGCTTGATCATCAAAGAAAAAGAGGCCCAAATCAAACAATTGCAAACTCAATTGGATAGAGATAAACATGTCATTTCATTTCTTGAGCAGGAAAACCAAAAAATGAAGACAAAACAACTAATCATGGAGGTGGACCTTCTCAAAGCCAAAAGAGAAGAGACCAAGCCTAAGGCCTTACTTGATGAAGTATATGGAAAATATGGCAATCCTGATGAGCAAGAAGAACAAGTGTCAAGAAAATGGCCAAGAACCAAAGGCCTAAAGAGAGCATTGGAACTAGAGTAACAAAAAAAGGCTGAAGTAGCTAATGAGATTTCCTTAAATGAGCAATTTGCCATAATGATCAATGAAAATAAGGAGCATTGGCTAGAGAGGGTTAACAACCATATTGAAAATCTCTTATACAAGGCTAAAAGAGACAATGGCATACAAAGGAGGATGGCAAAGTATTATTGCCAAACAAGGCAAATAGCAAGGTTAAAACTCAAGGAATTGAAGTCAAAGCCTGAAACCCTAAATGTGCAAGAGGAGAAAGGGAAACTAGATATAATTGCTGAAACCTCTTTCCATTCTTAGCATACTTCATCAGCAACTCATACACCAATTTTGACAAGATTCTAGGCACTTTTTGGAATTTTTGGGTTTTTTGTGCAACTTGGACAATTTTTGGCATAGTTGAACATGCTTATTCTAGAGGAATCCAAATGAAAAACAAAGACCACCATTAGATTAAGAAGGTGATGAACATACACTTTTGACTATTGGTACACTAAAATTGGACAATTTGGTAGGGAGAAATGGCCAAAAACACCTCAAAAATCACCTTTCTGCCCTCTTTTTCAGCTAGGCGCTGCGCACAAAAGTAGTGTTGGGAGATTGACTTTTTGGTGGGTAAAAGCTCATCATTTTTTGGAACCAAGTTCATTTCTGGAAGGTAGAAAAGATAATATTTCAAATGAGATATCCTTAGCTCAATTTGTACATTAGAAACCCCTTCAAAAATCAACTTGAAGATGGTGATGCGCATAGCCTAATGGCATTGCACATAGACTAAAGGCATTGCACATAGGACAAATTGCCTGATTTTTCATTGTTTCTCTCCAGTTTTGATTTTCATCCTTGGGAATCAATTTTTATTGATGTAAATGATATGGTAAATGTAATTATGATCTTTTACTATTACCTAGGCGTAGATACATTAGGTTAATCGTATTCATCAAGTCAAATGAATCAATTTCAATGTAATTAGGGATGATTCACTTTGACCACCCTACACTCTAGCTATCAATTCAGATTTTGATGGAACTCCTCCTCCTCTAATGGATTCTACCCTTGAGGTTGGGAGGATTTTGTTTTGAGCCCTATATCTTCCCTTTCTTCACTCTTTTCATAGGTTGGATTCAGTTGGATCTTGTACTAGTGATCAAAGACACTATTGTATTAGATTTTAGCTAGTTTTAGCAGATGAGTTGCAACTATTTATTTGGGATACATGTGGTATGGATGTTTAACAATGTTTTTTCTTTGTGATAATTTGTATGAATTTTTTGTATGCTAATAAATCATTTCATGTCTATTATATGGTAATTTCAAGTTGATAGGCAGAATACATGTTTACTCATGCTCTGTTTTGGGAAAGTTTTCATAATTTGTCCATTTTTCTTCAGTTTAGGAATAATTCATCTCATATGCTCTTCCTAACTCCTCATCAGTCTTAAACCATCTCACTAAACCACCTTTTAAGTGCTAAATCTTCTGCCTACCTTGCCCTTTTGAATGTCTGCAATCATATCTCATTTGCCTTGACCTAGCCTCTTTGACCTAATACCCTCATCCAACAATAACCCCACCAAATGAAATAAAAAAAACCTCTGCACTTTATACCTAGCATAAAACCCTAATCCATCCAGTCCTTTTGGCTGTGATTGTTTGGAGAGAGCCCTCTTCGGCCTGGTAGGGCTAGCTACCAAGTCAAAAGATTGGTCTATGGTTACCTCAGCTGGACTCTTCCTTAGCCTTGGAGATCCAAAGGAGTGCTAACATACTAAAGCCATTACCAGGGAATGGAATATTCGTTTTCTCAGGGTATACGACAAGTTTTCATTTGAATTTGGTCCTCTGGATGATAGGCTTAATTTCAAAAATGTTGATTCCATAATTTCAATGTCAATATTGTAGAGTTGGCTTCGAGGAGACAAACAAGATAAAAATATAGATCCTGATCCACTTGATTCAGTCAAACATTTTCAGAGCTTGTTCAAAAGGAAAAGAAGTTTACAAATCACAAGTTCAATCAAACCTCATTCCATTGGTAAGCTCTTGACCGTTACCTGTTAAAATTTTCTATTGAAGAAATTCCAAGGTGGTGAAATTTGAATCTCTCTTTGTTCCGCTCAAGTCTGAAGTCTTTTACCTTACATAGTCTTTGACCCTATTAATATTTTGGCTCCGAAAAGATATACCAATTCAAACCCTAACCTAAACCCTCCTTCTCTTGTTGATGACCCTTAAAGATTGTTAATTAAACCTAAATTCCCTTTCCCTGAGAATGAAGAAAAAAATTGGAAAGGACCACTTCCTTGCTAGATCAGATACTGAGTATTTAGGATATTCCTTTCGATATTAGATTTGAGCTATCCCTATTTCATTCGAAGTCTAAGTCTAGTCTTACAAAGATAGTGTTTGATCCCATAAATTTTGATTCATACTTACCCACCTCAAAATCTTTGTTTAATAAACCTTCTTCTACATCTCAGTCCTCAAAACTTGAGCACGAGGTTTGGTCTAATTTTGAGAAACTTTAAAGCCTAGCTAATCAATTACAAATTATTGCAGAAAAATCCTATATCCAGTATCAACTTGAAAGCTTATCTTCTGCCATGCCCTCTACAACACCTCCGAAGACATATGTATCCGTACCTCCATCTTAACACTAGCCAACACAACCCATTGTAGTCCCCATATGCTCCTTTACAATTACCTGGTTAGTTGGTAGGTTTGCCTTAGAACTATGGCTAGAGACTTCCTCTTTTTGATGGTAGCTCGGGAATCACAACACAACAACATATTGATAAGATGGATGATTTCATTGATTTAGAGGAGGTTGATGAAGATGATGCCAAAATGAGACTAATGGCTCAAAGGTTTTTTGGAGATGTGAAAAAATGGTTCCATGGATTGGCAGCTCACTCCATTGATACTCCTCAGAGGCTAAATGAGTTGTTCTTAGCTAGGTGGTGGGAAAAGAATAATCCATTGTAGATCTTGGTAGAATACAATAAATTGAAAAGGAATCCTAACAGGACAGTTCAAGAGTTTACTATAAGATTCAATCAGATCTGCAATTCCATTCTAGATAACATGAAACCTCCATGTGATTTGGCACTTCAACATTATCCAAATGCCTTTGATCCAGATATGGCTTATCAACTAAGGGAAAGAGATCCTACCTGTTAGGGTCCCACCCTAACCCCCTTATCTGTGTAATGGGACCACGTCATAGTTAAGAGTCAATAAAGCCCACATTAATAATTGTAAGTGGTTAATCCGCAATTAATAAAGGAACCACAGTTAGTTGCAAATGGGCTGACGGTATTAGTAATAAGCGGTATTGACCCGTGGTATTACTTGTAGGAGTCATATATAAAGGATAGTAACTCCCTGCGAGGAGCATCGTGTCTTATTTTTGTAATCGAGCTCTGCTCTATTTGGAGGTTGCCCCCTCGAAGAGGCAAGTGAAAATTACTCTCTGAATAATAAAGTCTTTGCTATTCTGTGTTCTGGATATCTTTTCTTTGCATATTCTGTGTTATCGGTCTCTTTTCTTCACATATTCTGTATTTGGGTATCATTTGCAGGTTAAGAAGCATAACAAGTGGTATCAGAGCTCTTTCTAGGGCCGGTGGGATCTCCAATTAGTAGCAATTTTTTTTTGGCTCGAGACGTGTTCCGGCGTCTTTAAACCACCGGATCTGTCGTTGAGCGCATAAATCTGCGGATTTGGGGAGGCATGCACGCAGGAAATACAAGAGGTGCACGTCTGTTGGACTCCCTTGTAACCCCTGTGGGTACCCCTTCGAGTAGTAGCGCATTAGACAGAACCGCGCACGGACTGTCTTCCACATACCCTTTGGGTATATCGGAAGCCCCATAGGCTCCCTGAAAACCTCGCCCTAGATAAACCAGTGACCATCTTGCGGCTAAAGTACACCGAGAACAGTACTCGGAGAGATTACTTGCCCGTACGATAGGGTAGTCGGGTGGTACGGCTAATGGTACGGTCGACCCTCCTTAGTTAGTGCCCTGAAACATTGGGCTGAGTACTACTACCAGACCCTCATGTATATTGCGATCTGTAGCACCTGACACTCCCCAAGACCCTAGTTCCTTTTTTTACTCATCATCTCTTCCAGATCCGCTTGAGCAAAGGAGTGTAGCAGCAGCAGACATCGGTCCCAACCAACCAGTTCTCTCAGATCCAGCAGACCAGAAGCTTTGTGCAGGGTTCCTATACCAGGGTATAATTGTCCCAGGACTTTTGGCCGCATTGACATTTTGAGGATTTGGCGACCGCAGTATTGGTTAAGAAGGAGTAAAACTCCGACACTTATTGGTGATATAGCCCATTAAAATCAGGACGACGAGTTGAGCATGGTGGTACCATTCAATTAATTGGGCAAAAAAATTTTTTGGCAGTCCCAATTTTTTTTCATCACAACGGTGTATGGTAGCAACTAGAGCTCAAGTGATGGCCAATGAAAGGATGGACAAACTAGAGGAAACGGTGAACAAAATCCACACTCAGCTGGACAAAATAGATCTGGATAACATGACCCAACTACTTACAGGAATGAGTCTCCAGCTACAGAAATTGCAAGGAGAAGGCAAGGAGGATTTGAGGTCAAACGGCAAGGAGCAAGCCCACGAGGAGGGGTATAATGGCTATGAAGGCATTTACGGTGAATCTAGCGACTCTCCTCACGTCTGGCACACCCATCCACCACCCAATCAGTGACTTCCTAAGTTGGATATGCATAAATTTGATGGTTCTCACCCAGCAGCATGGCTAGCACAAATGGACTAGTATTTCAAATTGAATCAGATCCTAGATGATGTGAATAAGCTTGTGTTGGGGAGCATGTACTTCGACAATGAACGGTGGCAATGGTGGGAATGGCATCAGCGCTCCAATGGATATTTTAGGACTTGGGCCCAATTTACCAAAGCTCTTAAATATCGCTTTGAACAAGAAGACTCTTATTTGGGTCTTCTCACTAAGCTCAGACAGACTGGTACAGTAGAGGAATATATTAATGCTTTTTAACGCTTAGCTTTCCACACTAAGGGTCTCACAGATGAGTTCTACACAGAATGTTTTATCAGTGGTCGTAAAGAAGCCATTAGAGCTCAAGTGCTACTTCACCACCCTCCCACGTGGATGGAGGCTTGCAAGGTAGCTCGTAAGGTGGAACGTGCATTAGCAGCCCAATACAGTCGCCCAAATTTCCCTGCTAAAGGTCGCCTCCCACAGGCGCAGCACGCGACTCAAACACTTAAGGTCCAAAAGGTGTCCCCTGCGGAAATGGCCGAAAGAAGGAAGCAAAGACTATGTTACTACTGTGATGACAAATACTCCCCAGGTCATAAATGTAAGGAGCCCAAATTCTTTCAAATAGATGCCACTGACTACAACTCAACATAGGAAGATCCTACACTTGGGGAACATGAGCCGCTAGAGGACGATAACCAACAGGACGATGTCTCTGACGAACCAGTTATTTCGTTGCATGCCCTGGCAGGGATTTCTTCCCCTAAAACGCTCAAAATCAGAGGGTTTGTTAAACATCGCCCAGTAGTAGTTTTGATTGATAGTGGAAGTACACATAATTTCATCCATCAAAAAGTCGCAGAAACAGTGTACTGCTTTGTACGAGCAGTTTCTAACTTCCAAGTTCAAATTACAGATGGGGGCACAATGAAATGTGAAGGTCGTTGCGAAAATGTCAAACTTCAAATGGGGGATTATCAGTTGAAAACCCACATATTTGCCATAAACATGGGGGGTTGTGACATTGTCCTAGGAGCTGACTGGCTCCGCACTCTTGGGCCAATCACAATGGATTTCCAGGAGTTGTATATGAGTTTTAAGCAGAACGACCACACACATACCCTCTGAGGATTCCAGGCGGGAGCCCCCTCTATCATAAGCTTGCATAGGATGGAAAAATTGTTAAAAAGGGCAATCATGGAGTGGTAGCTCAATTTCATGCCATCCAGGGAGTCGAAACCAAGCATCCGCCACTTCATCCTGAGATGAAACAGATTTTAAACAACCATCTGTCGGTCTTTGATAAGCCTCATGGGCTTCCACCCTCGCAAGGGGAACATGATCATAGCATCACCTTGGTTCCAGGGGCCCAACCCCCAAATGTGCGCCCATACAGATATCCGTCCGTTCACCCAAAAGAACAAAATAGAAAAAATCATCAAGGAACTTTTGGAAGCAGGGGTCATTCATCCCAGCATCAATCCTTATTCATCCCAGTGGTTATGGTGCTCAAAAGATGGGGAGTGGTGGATGTGTCTTGACTTCAGGGCCCTCAATAAGTTGACAGTCAAAGATAAATTTCCCATCCCGGTGGTTGATGATTTGCTGGATGAACTCAATGGGGCTCAATTTTTCACAAAGTTGGATCTTCGCTCAGGCTACCACCAAATTCGCATGAAGGAAGTCGACATCCCCAAGACTGCTTTCAGAACTCATGAAGGCCACTATGAATTCCTGGTCATGCCATTTGGTCTTTGTAATGCCCCTCTACTTTTCAGAGCCTTATGAACCACATTCTCAAACCATATCTCAGGAAATTTGTCCTTGTCTTCTTCGATGACATCCTCATCTATAGTTGCACTTGGGCAGCACATCTTCAGCGTGTAGATCTACTCTTGCAACTGCTCCGCAAGCAGAAATTATTCGTGAAGATGTCCAAGTGTTCATTTGGCATGGCAGAGGTAGAGTATTTGGGCCACATTGTGGGGCGTGAGGGTGTCAAGGTGGACCCCAAAAAGATCCAAGCAATGCAGGAATGGCCTCAACCTAAGACCTTGAAGAGCTTGCGAGGATTTTTGGGTCTCACAGGCTATTATCGTAAATTTGTCCGCAACTATGGTCGCATAGCGAAGCCCCTCACCCAACTCCTAAAGGAAAATTCTTTCTTCTGGAATGAGGAAGCACAACAGGCCTTTACAGCTCTAAAAAATGCCATGTGTTCCACTCCAGTTTTAGCACTCCCTGACTTCACCAAATCTTTCGTCATTGAATGTGATGCTTCAGGAACAGGTATTGGGGCAGTTTTAATGCAAGAAGGGAGACCATTGGCCTTCACAAGCCAACAACTCAGTGGGAAGAATCAGGGCCAATCTACATACGAGAAGGAAATGATGGCCATCTTACATGCAGTTGACACCTGGCGACCTTATTTATTGGGGCGACATTTCCAAATCCGCACAGATCATCACAGTCTTAAATATTTTTTAGAGCAATGCCTATCCTCCCCACAAAAAAAATAAATCGCTAGCCAAAATGTTGGGATATGATTATGAGATCATTTACAAGAAAGGGAAAGACAGTAGTGTAGTAGATGCATTATCTCGCCAATTTGAGGAGGAAAGTACCCTGCTAGCAATTTCCCTCCCCATTCCAGAATGGATTGAAGAAGCTCGCAGGGAATGATTTTCACACCCCAGGCTCTCCCAACTCATTTCTCAATTGCAGGCATATCCAAATTCCACCAAGGGCTACACTGGTAGGATGATATTCTTCGCTACAAGGACAAAGTCGTAATATCACCAACATCCACCCTCAAAGGTCGCATTTTGGCAGAATTGCACTCATCTCCCATTGCAGGACATTCGGGATTTCAGAAGACGTATGATGGCACCAGATGATCATTTTTTTGGACAGGCATGAAAAAGGACATCCTTACCTTCGTAGCAGAATGCGATGTCTGTCAATGCCACAAAAGGGAAACCATCAACACACTAGGCACATTACAACCATTGCCCATTCCAGCATCAATTTGGACGGAGGTTTCTATGGATTTCATTACAGGTCTTCCAAAGTCAGGGAACAAGTCAGTCATCATGG
>APFE030062024.1:125353-144085 GCA_000404065.3 Pinus taeda | reverse complement strand
CTTATTTATACAAATTGAGGACCCCAACAGCCCTCCTAAACTTTAGGAACTCAGCTACCAAAACTTGCAGTTGACAGCAGTCCTACTTGACTTGCTTGGCTGCCCCTTGTGCTCCAAGTTTTTGGTGGAGAATTCGATGTAAGGGCTCATAAAGGAAGGGGACACCTTCCTACAAATCCTCTCCCTTGTTCTTCCACGAATTTCACTGCCAAGTGATTAAACCTTTGATTTTGTCTCAAAATTGACCAAAAATCTACATAAAGCACACATTAGACTTTTTGGCATAATGACTAACCCAATTCACTCTATTAGCATAAATATAATCAAAAACATGCAATAAACTAATGAGAATAGTGGATTAAGTCGAATTAAGAGGCTGAACGAGCCATATAATTACCCATTTCTGGGGCTCATCACACGCTACCCTCCAACAGACCATAAATGCCCAATCCATTGTCCACACTTGCTCCACTCTCACGCTACACTCCAATAGACCACGAGTGACCAATCCTTGTTGTAGCATATGCTCATTGGTTAGGGCATCATCACACTTTGAAAACCCTTCCTCTTGGCTGCTAACAGATTCGTCAAACAGTCCTCTCCTAGGACACTTATCCAACTAGCATCCTTCCATCATGAAGGGGTCATCTACAACATTATATTGTTGCCTCCTTGCCTTGGGTTTTGTGCACTTGCAACTTTGGTTCAGGCAGACTTAACAACCCTAAAGTTTCAACCCTTGCTCCAAACATGGTGTATCCTACTCCCAATCGTCTCCTTCCTTGCTGCTTTCTTGTTGTCCACTCTAGGCTCCACAAATATTGTTTTGGCCCTTGTAAACTCCACACAAGGCACCCTACAGGTGGTTGTCAATGACAACAAGACAAACTACCCTCAAAACCCAGGAAGGAGACTACGTTTCAACTGTGGCCTCCTAGAGATGATTGAAACTAGGTTCGATGAGCATTCCTAGCCCACTCTCTCTCCCTAACAATCCTCCACAGGTTGGTTAGTTGCGGCCTAATTTGGCACATGAGACACACAAAATTGCCCTTAAGTCACCTCTCGGTTTCCTTAGACTTGCGGCCTATTCCCCAGAAAAATCCACACCTGAAATTTCAGAGGTATCCTCTCCAAACTCAGTTGTGTAGTCTTCTTTATCTTGCCTCAGATACGCACCAAAATCGCAGAGCTAATCGATGTGGGAATGAACTTAGGATATGTCACAAATGACTCCATGAGCTCTCTAATTTAAACAATTCATGAGGGAGTCAACAAACAGCCCTAAAGTGCACTCCTTCAACAAGGTTGACTTGACTTTAGGGCACTCCTTCGATGATTTTCATTGCGTTCGGTTTGTCTCAACACCCTCAATCATCTCCATCCATCACATGTAGAAATCTCCTCATGGTTTTGGCCCCAACATCGATGGGTACAAAACCTCGAGCTTGGGTTTCAAGCCCACAAGCCACTTTTGTATGCCAATTTCTCCACAACACTCAAGCCTAAGGTTTGGAGTACCTCCCAGCTACAAATCTCAACACCTTGAAGCTCAATGAAAAAAAGGGTTGCATTCTTCTAATGGAGTCGCCAGAAAAGGATCTATATAGTTGTCAAAGGAATCACCTCTTCAATATTGACCAAGAAGGGAGACATGCTTTGTCCCCAATAACGAAACCAAAAATATTACCACACATCTAACACGCCCTAAGACGGGAAGCCCTATAGGACAAAAGCTAGACTAAGTGATAAAAATGGGACAATGACCCATTGTCACCATGGTCAATATCCCCCACCCTTTAGGGATATTCACAGATGGGAGAAGTTACAATGGGGAGGAAATCACTTTCGATAAATAGATCAACGATTAGGTGTTACATGACTCCACAAAGCTTATTCAAGGAGAGACACAACAATGGCTCAACGTTTGTAAGAAGCTAAAACGCCCTTCAAGAAAGGCTTCGAGATGAGGAGATCAAGACTTAACCTTTGAGATATGTGAAGCTAATAGGTATCCCTATGATCAAGACTCTAGGTGATGAGGTCAAACCTCTAAAGGAATCTCTTCATGATGCTTTGATACTTCTAAGAGGCTATTTGATCCCTTTAAGAGACCTAAGGAAGACTTGCACGATACGTAGGATTTTGTGAATTTTTGTCGACGAAGGAACTATCAAGGTTAAGGCAAGGAGGAGAAAGGGCTTCTTATGATTTATTCCAATGAATACTATGCTCATACCACCCTCAAAGAAGTTCCCAAACCAAGCATATACAAGCTAGAACTTTCCCTTATAGGGCACACTTAGGGCACAAGATTTTGTGGATGGAGAACCGCGAGAAACCTACCAAACTTCAAGGTCCTCTAGACATGCCCTTAAGGAAGATCCTTGTTCTCATGGAATCCAAAAATTCACTCTCTAAAATATTTCGCTTGATGCCCTAGTCTAGCTTGTTAATTTTTTCTTAGGGCTATATTGTTCTTTGCTTTGTTAATTGCATTTCATTAATTGTATATTAAATTCACTCAACAACATCATAACATTAATCAGACTTACCACATTATTCAACAAAATATGCAATTATATAGAAAGAACAATAGCATCATCAATGTAGCAGAATATAAAGGAACAATAAAAGAAAAGCATTCACACATAGAGACACTAGGATTGGTCAGAGATCAGGGCAAAACCCACTACGGGAAAACCCTTTCAAATTCTTCTTCTTATTAGATTGTCATTGAATGATTCAGCAAAAGAGAGTGCAATGATCCATATCTTCAATCATAATTCTATCTAGCAAAATCAACTAAACAACGTCTGTGAGATGAACCCAACAATGCTAATCATCAAAACCCTGATTCAGAAGCCTGCTATTAACTATCGCTATCTACGTCAACTGCCAAACTCTATGGTCAACTAACGAAATTTGTGGTCAACTACAAAATTCAAACCCTAGTTCCCAACTACACGTAGAGAGTGATGTGCGTGCAGCTGAAACCCTCCAACCGCACGCATCAACCTGTGTGCCTGTTGTTGCGACTGAAAATTGCCTGTGTCATGCGTGTGGGTGGAAACCAAAACCCTAAACAGACGTGCGCACTTCGAACCCTGCAATCTCAAAACCTGTACGAACCAATCTCCGTGACCCAACCTCAAGCCTGTGTGAGCTAAACCCAAAGAAAGAAAAATGACCATGATGTCCAAATGAGGATCACTTGACTTGTGTTTATAGCCATCCATGGGTGTCCAATTTCTCTTTTGGGCCAACCTGTCCTTTTGTGCACATGAGGGCTTTAATTCAAAACTACACTTTCCCTTGTCTAAATTGAGCACTTCAATAGTCAAAATCGATCCTCTCGAAAAGAGGAATCTAGTCCCATGATTGGAATTTGTCACTGAGCTGCCAAATTAACACTCCCTCTCAGCTAGGGAAAAATTCCAACTACATCATGTAATCATCACAAGTATCCTGACATCAAATCATGTCCCATCTCAAGTATCTTGTCATCAAATGTCATCACTGCTCATCTCTCCTTGTCTCTTCTTATCCTTGCTTAACTCTTGATTGTCTCTACTCATATGTTGAATATTCTCAAATCTAAAAGAAAAAGAATTTGACATCGGAGGGGAGCCTAAGTTACCACCCTCAATTCAGATCAACAGCATCGGAGAGCTTATCTCAATCAAGAACGATATCAGGGAGCACATCTCAACCTAAAACCACATCGGGGAGCTCAGCCTCAACCTAGAATCTAATGACTGAGGAAGGTCAGATGGGACACTCTCACTCCAAGTCATCTCACAGGGGAGGAAACATCTTCCACCCTATGTCAAGCAATAGGAGTCATAGCATAGGGGAGCAAACATCTTCCACCCTTTGTCGATCAACAATATCTCATCCATCCTATTGCCCACTGATCTTCCCAGCAATGACTCTCAAGAGTTGTGGTAGAACACTTGCATCATAATTAGCATGGGTTGTACACCTCCAAGCACTCTCTCAACCCATTGGCTAGATAGGGAGCAGTATTCCCAACAAACCTAGCTTGTGGGTATGAGGCCAATTGGGGTATACTCTATATACACCAAGATAGGGGTGAAACATCTCCGACCCTATGGGTAACAGATAGGGGTGATACCTTACGTCCAGAGATCCCTCAAACCAAGGAGCCCTCCATCTCAATTCCTCAACCTGAGACCTCAGACAAGGGGAAAGAGTTGGCTCAGTGTCCTCGATCAATCTTGCTTTTTGTAGATCAAAAACATATCATCATGCTCATATCTATTATCAGCTTAACACTCACTGAAGAGTTCAATCATAATGTGCCAATAGCAATAGTCTCTTGTTCATGCAGGACATCAAATCAAATATTACATTAGAACAAATATATATCACGAAAGAATACCTTATTCATCCTCCCTCTCACAGAGGCAACAACCACAAGCCTAAGCTCAACTCATACAGCAGCGCTGTCTCAATATATGAAGATATCTCAATCCCAGTTGTATACAGGATTCTTTTCAAATCGTATCCCACTCATTTTAGCGCAATTTATCACTATCACATCCAGAACCTGTTAAAAATAGCTTTCCAAAGAGTTTCTTCAACCTGCCTCATAGCTAGCCATGCTAACATCATACTCAACCTTGGTCGTACTTAAAGCTACAAACTTCTCATCCAAACTATCATGGCAGATCTCATACTAAAGCAGCACCCAGATGGGCTCATCTCATCAATAACGATCAGTACATCCATGCAGTCATATATCATAGGAGAATATCTCAAACCAAAAATTGATCATCCCATGCAAATATCTCGAAGTGAACTTGGCGACAACCCAATGTGTATAAAGTAGCTCAATCATGACTTGACTTAGGTTGTTCTTCGCAAACATATATCCGGATGTGTGTTCACTCCGAACATCAATGCTTCAATCAACTTTTGGTTTCCAAGGTAGGTCCAATAATATATGTGCATAACTTCAATCAAAGTGTCCAAGGATTTGCATTTCCACTTTCAAAAAAAACTCAATAGCTTCACAACATAGATTTTCTTTTCCAAACTTCAGAAAGTAGTTTATCATGCCAAGATTATTCATTTCAAACTTTGGAGACCAACTCCCTCTTAATTTGATCATCAGAGGCTTATCACTTGTCAAGAATAGACCATCAGCATATAAGACCAAAATCAAAGTTATACCTTGGACTTCTTTTTGAAGTAGAGGTTTGGATTGGTACATCTTCCTAACTTCACCAACAGGCATACTAGGCTCAGAAAGCTTGCTTCAAACCATACAATGATATATGTAAACATTATATTGATCAAACCAATATACTCAGCCTCACACAAATCAATATTGTGCAATCAAATCAATTAAGTCAAGCCTTAAGTGCCAAATCAGAACTAATATCAAAGTCATAAAAGTTTTTGCCAATATCATTGTAACAAACTCTTCGGACTAGAAGTCAAGTAGACCTCACATCTAAATATCAAGTTATGACTTCATCTATTGTTATGTCAACAAATTGTCATTAAGCAATATCAAACTCTATCAGGCCATCCACATAATCATAATATGAATTATTTTTGTTACTAGATGCAAATGCATACACCCAGGATAAGTCATATAAGCTTCATGCATTCATTGTGAGATTATTGCATATTGAATTACAATTGATTATACTTCAACCAATGTGCCAAAGCCAATGATCCCAATACAGAATCACTATTGAATACCAATTAGTCACTAAAACTCATTATGCCCATAGAGCACTATCATCAAGGGAAATCATCAATTATCAAGTCAAAACCCTAATTTGATATCAATGTGAATCCAATCAATCCATAAGCCAAAACATATCTATAAATTATCAAGCATCATGTCAAAATTCCAATATTGTTCATTTATACTAAATCCATAAGCCAAATCCTGTTAAACTCTTGCAATTGTTATCGAATATTGTCATATACTAACTTCAATGATCAAATCAAAATAACATACTTGATATGCATATTCCAATCCCCTGCAAACACAAGTTTATTCAACAAATTCACAACCTCTATAGTAAGTCAAACATTCAAACTTCTCTACTCATAAGACTTTCTATTGTTTGCTCCATATCTATAGGACAGTCATACTCCAGTTGTGCTCCTGGTTTTAGGCATAGGGATTTAGATTTTGCATCCTACAGGTTTAGTCGCACCCATACGCCTTCTTCTCTATAGTTGGGAGGCTTATAATTGCACTCTTAAGGCTTTCTCCCAACGGTTGGGGCTTAGAGTAGGAGAAACCTTCTCTTCTCAAACCAAAACTTGTTGCAAACCAACAACATCAAATATTTGTCTATTTATGTCCAAAAACCTTACTTCAAAAATTAAGAATCTTCTATACATTTTAATGCAAATGATAATAGATGTAGGGATCTTATGGAGAGTTTCTCCCTCTTAATGAGAAGCCACTTCTGTCATCATCATTCAAGTCATCATCTTGTCTATCATCAGCAAAATTGTTAGATATATCAACTTCTTATACATCTATACATCACAGACTAACATGTTAGCATCAACTACTTCAACACCTCATATGAACACGACATCAAACTTTCATCAAGTGTTTGAGTCATACGATTAGGGAAACTGACAAATTATCATCATAATCACTACATTAATTCTTTTACATTTATCCAATCATTAAGTCAGGACATTCAATTTTACCATACTGTCAAAATTACTAAGCAAAGTTCAACAAGGAGATCCTAGGTAATATTCTTATTGTTACACTTTTATCCTCAAGGTTACCATGCTTGTTGCAAGCTACCATATATAAGAATCAATGTGCTAGCCTTCCTTATGGGATCAAGAAACCCATCATGTCTAAAATGAAAGATACTTGTCAAATATCAAGAGCACCAATATATATCACATGTACCATAAATCAAACTTACACTCTAATGCATATATGAGTCATTCATGAAGGTGACATTCTCATCATACCTTAGGGCTTACATTGCCATCTAATATGACACCTAAAACAATATACTATACATAGCTTATAACATTCAGATACCTTTGAACTTTGTATCACTTGTCATGGGCAATTGTAACTCTTCTCTTCTTGCACTAGCCATCTTTTCTTGCACCTCAGATGATACTCAAGAAGGGTCCACTTATCAAATCTCATCAGGAGGTTAGTAGTACCCAAATACTCAAATATACATGCAAGAAGTATAATCAATGATCAAATCAATAAATCTAAAAGAGAGTAAAGACATAAAGGAGTAACATAAATCGAAAAAGTACTTACCTTCAATGAGAGGTGATCATCTCCCTCATGAACCAGCCTTCAAGAATCATTATTGTCCATTATCCATATAATATTGTTGCCTTCATTATATTTCAATCAAGTTCATCAGTAACCAGGCTTAATTGAGACTATCCAATCTAGTGCTACATCAAATCTGTCACAAGTGCTTGAACATCTTCACATTGATCATGTTAGGGTTTCTGGAGTGCATATCTCAAATCTTTGTCATAATCCAAGGTTTCTTCCAAACCCTAACCTCATAATATCCATCAAACCTTAATAACTAAATTGCATAGGGTTTCCTTCAAACCCTAGTATTCTTTTTGGTCTCCTCCATCTTCTCTTGCATCCATCAAAGGTGTCTTCATAGGGGTGATCTTCAATGACTTCTCTTCAGCCTAAGTCTGATTCCAAGTTAATTTTTTCTTAGGGCTATATTGTTCTTTGCTTTGATAATTGCATTTCATTATTTACGTATTAAATTCACCCCACAACATCATAACATTATTCAAATTTACCACATTATCCAGCAACATATGCAATTATATAGAAAGAACAATATCATCATCAATGCAGTGAAACATAAAGGAACAATAGAATAAAAACATTCACATATAGAGACACCAATATTGGTCAAAGTCCAGGGCAAAACCCACTACGGGGAAAACCCTTTCAAATTCTTCTTATTAGATTGTCATTGAATGATTCAGCAAAAGAGAGTAAAATGATCCATATAAATCATAATCCTATCCAGCAAAATCAACTAAACAACATCCATGAGATGAACCCAACAATGTTGATAATCAAAACCCTGATTTAGAGGCTTGCGATCAACTATCACGATCTGCGGTCAACTACCTAACTCTACTGTCAACTGACGAAATCTGTGGTCAACTGCAAAATTCAAACCCCAGATCCCAACCGCATGTTCGACTGAAACCCTTCAACCACACGCATGAGCCTGCATGCCTTCAGTTGTGACCAAAAAATACTTGTGTCATGTCTATGCTGGAAACCAAAATCCTAAACACGTGCAAGCTTTGGACCTTGCAATCTCGGCCCTGTACGAACCAATTTCCATGACCTAGTTTCAGACCTATGAGAGCCAAACCCAAGAAAAGAAGAATGATCATGATGATGATGTCCAAATGAGGATCACTTGACTTGAATTTATAGCCAACCATGGGCGTCCAGTTTCTTTTTTATGCACATGATAGCTTTAATTCAAAAATACACTTTCCCTTGTCCAAATTGAGTGCTTCAATAGTCAACATTGATCTTCTCGAAAAGAGGAATCTAGTCCCATGATTGGAATTTGTCACTAAGATACCAAATTAACGTAGTCGTCCAAGAGAAAGGGAACCAAAAACTTAAGGAGAAAAATTATGGAGAAGAACAAGTGTGATCACCAATTGGCTTGGGTCAATGCCTTCTCCCTTGGGCTAATGAACTCCTAGATTGTGAAAATTCCAAACTAGAACCTTATTGCAGCAACTGATATTATTTCTCTAAATTGTTAATTAATTAACAATCTATCTGCTACTGCAAATATCAAAATAAATACACTGCGACCTTCACAAATAAAATTTTCCGCAAAAATAAAATGCTAGAAGTTGAGAAATGCTATCACACACACATTATATTAACACAATTACTTTTGGACAAAAGTCCCCGGAAAAACCCAATGTGGGAAAACCAGTGCAGCAAGTGAGGGTTTTCATTATTATGCAGCAGTGAGAAATTATGACTACAACGGGATGCCAAAATTGGGCAATCCTACAGAGAAAAAAACTGCCAAAAATCTAGTGACGAATTTCCTCACCCCCCAGGCAATCACCGACACAACTTGCCTTCAAAAACTCGGCCCTCTGACCCTCTGTGTCAGCCTTTGCGCAGCCTAGTTGACATCAAGCCTCTAACTGGTCTCTGATGAAGTTATTATGCCCTCTGTTGGCTGGGAAAATGCTTCTTCGGCACTATGGGACTCCTTCTCGACCTCTAGAACTGAAGACGTCTTTCCCTCAGTAAATCAAACTTGCCTCTAGAAGTTGTTACACTTCCCCTGCGTCAGCTTCTCTGTGGCTCTTTTGCCTCTCTGTAAATGCACTCACTGGATCTGGAATACTTCCTCCAGCCTCACTGTCTTTGCCCCTCACACTCTGCTTCGATCGCTAGCTCTCACCGGCAACTGACTACTACTACTCTGGAAATTAATCTACCAAGAAATCGAACTACTCAATTGTTCTCTCCATCACCACATCGACCTCCTCTTATAATCCATTGTTGGAGCACCAACGGCCAAGATTAAAACATAATTGATGGCTAGGAACATTTCTAGATCGATTTGTGTGGGTTTCTAGATTATTCTCACCTTATCTCAATTAATACTAATTAATTAATCATATTCCCTAAGTTTAGATTTAAAAACGGTTAATGATCTAATTGAGACACTTCTGGGTAGAATTTCCAAAATTGATTTCTGTGTTTTGGAGATCTCGTGTATTCTAGACTCTCCATCAAATTTTGTGGCTAGAACACATTCGACGCTACAAAAACTAACATAGATGCTTTTGACTGGCCAAATTTCTCCTCAAGGAGGTTAAAGGTTGCCCTAGCTACCAACCTTCAACAATTACCTACGATATGAATATGGAGTTTCATGATGAAAATTGGCACTTCAACAGTAGGAACACTCATTGCATGTTGTATCATGAATAATATATGAAAGAACCAACCAAATTGCTTCCAAAATAGTCTTCAACAAAATTAGGGCACAAGAGAATTTACTTTGGTTGCAGCAATTACATACATCAAATATTTTCAAAGAAAAGGTTTTGTCAACAAGAGAACTTACAAGATAAGCATGCAATATATCCATCCATATTCAAGAAGTAGCACCAAGATGAGATCAAACATCAAATCCAATTATCATAGTTCATCCAAGATACTCCACAAGATCCTCAAAGAAAAAGTGTGAATTAGCCAAAGATGCTAAAAATCCCAAGTGTGATGATGACCTCTCACAAATAAACCTAAGTTTTATTTATATGAGTCTTCCCAAGACAAAATAGCCTATTAGCCTCCAAAATATTAAAATAATGGGCAAGAAACCATCCTTGGTCACAAGTCGACCAAGTAGCTTTTTCAAATTATAAGTTAGCCATTCATATGTTAGCTGAGTTGATGGCATCGTTATGATGTAGGGCCATTGGAGGGCAACATTGAGTCCTATAGGTGCCAATATAAGAGAGATGGTTCCATAAATCACCAATTAGGGGATGGCTCGTAATTCTTCATGCAAGTCATCATGTGGCACCCCAAAGTGGGTTTGGGGAACAAATGTTGGTCTCGTGGGTCTCTTGATGATAGAATAGCATGTATAATGCTCCAAATGAGGGTTGTGATGATGGTGCCTACCCTCCCATGTCTCGAGGGTGAGACAAACCTCCTTTGGGCCTCGGATCAGTTGCCACTCCATAATTGTACACAAGTTGGGCACACTGGTCCAAGTGCATCATCCCGCGAATAAGGTGGGGCAATAAACAAACTACTAAAGGTGTTGAGGGTGCCCATGGTGTGAAATGATGTTCTTCACATTATGTGAGTCCCATGGCTCTCAATGCATCACCTATGATGTTAATATGATCCTCTCGTGGACTTAGGCCCCAATTATGTTGCGTAGCCCATGATGAAACCACCTAGCAATTACATATAAGATCCAATGCTCCTCCTCACCATTAGGTATAATAATTCATTAGTTCATCTAAGTGAACCAATCATCTTAATCAAGAGCAAATTGAGACTTCATAGTGGGCTTCCCTTTCAAATTTGGGGCTTCAAGCTCGTACTAGTGTTACCTCCCTAGGTAGGGGTGGCTAATAAACAATCCTATTAGGCGTTACCAACCTCTAAAGGAAAAGAAGGGTCCCTAGTACATCCTTCAATTGATAGGTGTCATGTGAATGATGACAAATGGATGGGCGAGTCGGGGTTCAAAAGGCTAAATGCCATGGGATCAAGGGTGGCAATGACAAGGAGTGTCCACATATTGGGTGTATAGATGTAGGAGGGAGAAAATGTAGATACATGGGTTACCCAACCTTTGTTTTCCCACCCTTATTTATTTTCCTTTTGCCCTTTCATGACCTTTTTCTTTGTATTAATGCTCGAGGCTCCAAGAAATAAGAGCATGTTGTGAGAGATATGTAGCAACTATTACCCCATTGAAGTGAGGCATTTCATCGCCCACCAAGAGTTGGGATGTGCATGGGTTCCTTAATGATGTGGGGGCACTCATGGGGCCCTAGGAAGCAAGGTGAAAGCCATAATGACAAAGGGTAGAGCCCGTGCCTGGCTATTGCCCATGTGTTACATCAAATATCTCAACCATCTTTTGCATTTTATAATATCTTTTTTCTTTTGTTTCTTGTTTGTGTTCATGATATGATTTTAATGTTCTTTTAGCTAAATCAACCTCCATGCCAACATTTCCAGGCCTGTCCCAAATATGTAGACAAGGGAACAGGAAGTGCTAGTGCCTTATGGACCCGATGGTCATGTGGACCAAAAGAAGGAAAATTATGAAATAGTGCTTGCAATGCACTAAGGGGAGTGAAAAAAGTGGAATGGGAAAATGAGTCTACGCTACCGAAATCAGGGTTTCCTAAGTAATGCCCTTCCTAAAGCCATAGGCCAATATACGAGATCCCATGGGACTAGGATTGAGTATAAACCCCCCCCATTTCAGGTGAGGGAACAAAACTATGGTCAAAATCATTTCTTCTTCCAAGTCACCCAATAATCCATGCCCAAGGAAAAGCAAGCATAAGCACCTGATTGCACAGTGAAAAACATACCTTTTGGGTTCAATTGCCCACTTTCAAACATATGCACTCAAGAGATAGGTGAAGGGAAATATGACTAATGCAGGAAGCGGGGATCAAATAGCACAATATATCGGCTACAATGGTCGTTGTCAAGGGTTGTTGGCTGTCAGCTGAAGGGAGATCTAAGTGAAGAATTTCTCCTTCGGGGTCCTCCTAACCACGATAATTCACAAACCTTAAATCTCATGCAACGTTCTTCTAAGTCTCGTAAAGGGAGTGAAAACCCTTTTGGAGTGCCATACTATCACATAGAGCTTCCCTTGAGAGATCCTACCTCATCACCCAACACCATTAATCCTAGAATATCAATCAAAGGTGATTAACTATCTACTGGGACCAGTGTTGCAGGAAACCTTCCGCGCCCCCCCCCCCCCCCAAAGGATCTAAACCCCAATCCATGATCCATACGGATGCATGGGGGAAGCGCCGTCCAAAACGCATTTCGGAGTGATAAACACACTTCCTTGAAATTCTGGAAGCGTGCGACCGAAACGCGTTTCGGTTTTTCCGAAGCGCGATTTGTACGATGCTTCGGTCATACGAAGCGTCGCGCTTCGGAGTACGAAGCGTATGGATCGCATACAATTCCATACACGCTTCCTCCATTTCCGCCGCACAACCAAAAAACGCTTTTTCTTTATTTTCTTTATTTTTTTGTATTTTGACTTGTTAGGGGTGGGTCCACCTTGGGTTAGGGTGAGGAATGAAGGGATTTAAGCCCCCATTCATCTCTCATTTTCTCACTTTGAGTTTATGAGAGTTGGAGAAGAGAAAATAGGAGAAGAGAGGAGAGGAGAAGAGAGGAGAGCTTGGAGGAGTGAAGGAGGAGGAGCTAGGAGTAGGAGCTTGGAGGACTTTGTCTACAAGAGCTAAAGAGGTAAGTGCAAACCCCAAACTCCCTTATTTTTTTGAAATTTTTTTTGTATTTTTCTCCTCCCTCTCCTACTCTTTCCCATTATTTCTACTTGCTCATTTAATTGCAGGTTGTCCACCACCTATATCCATATTCCAAGATGGTGTTCTTTTGGATTCTACGTATCATTCCACTTTTGGTTTTAATGATGGCAAGGGGGAGTAGGAATAGAAAGGAAGAAGCACAAGAGGACAGTGATCCTAATATGAGTGACCCAATGTATCATAAGGAGGAAGGGTTTGAAGAGGAAGGGGATGAAGTTGAACCTGAAGGGGAAATTGAAACACTAGAGGAGAAAGTTGCATTAACACCCTTGTGGAACTATGTGACCAAACTTGAAGGGGGAAAGGGTGGTGGAAGCTACAAATTTTTGTGCCTTCATGGTTGTCATGGAAGAAAACCATTTAGTGGTTCATATACCCATGTGAGGAGGCATCTTTGTGGGGTGATGGACAGTGATGATAAAAAGAGTGTTGTGGGGATACAAATTTGCCCAAACATTTCATCTGAACAAAGAAGAAAATACATCCAAATAGAGGAAGTTGCACAACAAAAAAGCAAGAAACAAAAAACTCATTCTGAATCAAGTGCAACCTCTAGATTTGGTAGCTCATCTCCTCATGGTACTTCTGGAACCTCTGGAGGTAAAAGAACAATAAGAGATTTCCTTAATGTTGTTGGGACGGATGATGTGGATGGAAAGATAGTCTGATTTCTTTGTGCTTGCGGTGTACCATCAATGTGCTTCGCTCTCCCTATTGGCATGAAATGGTAAAGGCCATCAATGAAGCCCCAAAAGGATACAAGTCCCCCAACCATGAGAAAGCTAGAACAGTGTTATTAGAAAGATAAAAAGCAAAGGTTCAAAGAGCTTTGACACATTTTACAAATGAGTGGGTAGATTGCGGGGTATCCATTGTATCAGATGGGTGGACAAATATTAGAAACCAACATTTGATAAATGTTCTTGGTGTTTCTGCTAGTGGTGCAGTATTTATTACATGTCATGACTCCTCCTCCATCATTGCATCTTCCCAAAACATTGCAGATCTCCTATTGCAATCAATCAAAGATGTTGGTCCGATTAATGTGGTTCAAGTGATCACAAATAATGCAACAAATTGTAAGGCAGCAAGAAAAATTATTGAGCGTACTCATCCACACATCTTTTGGTCTGGGTGCCTGGTTCACACATTGAACCTTTTGATGCATGATATTATGAAGCATAAAGAATGTGGGTGGATTAATGAGCTTTACAGGAGAGGGAAGCAACTCATTAAATTCATCACAGGGCATACAAGGGTAAACTACTTCTATGGCACTTACTCCAAGTTGCAGTTGCTTAAACTTGCAAAGACAAGATTTGCCAATTATTACCTCACCTTTAGGTGGCTAGTGAAGGTGAGACAAGCTTTAACTAATATGGTGTGCGCTGAAACATGGGCTGAAATTAACACTGATAGAGATGGTGCTAATGCAATCAATGACACTATTCTTGACATGTTCTTTGGGTCACAGGTTAAATATGTTTTGCAATTCACCAAACCAATTTATTACATGATCAAGTTTGGAGATTCAGAGCGACCAATAATTGGGGAGGTGTATAAGCAAATGGATAGCATGTTGGGGCAGAGTAAAGAAATTGTTGAGCCTAGAGATATCACCTTGTACAATTATATTCGTGCAGAGGTGGAAAACCGATGGGAAATGTTAAATGTTCCATTGCATGCATTAGCATATTTTTTGACACCTAAATACTATCATCCATCATGGCTTTCAACACCAGCACCTAGGGGGAAGCAGGAGGAAACCACACCAAGATCAAGAGGTTCACCAAAAATATATGATTGCATTCAGTAAACTAGTCCATGATGAGGAGGAAACTGCCATGGTACGAAGACAGTTGAGCAACTATACGCTTGACAATGGTCCATTTGGGAGCATGCATGCAATTAAAGATCAAGAGAATTTTTCTTCTCTTGAGTGGTGGAACATGCATGGAGGGGCTACTCCACTTCTACAGACTTTGGCATTGCAGGTGCTATCACAAGTGGTAAACACTTCTTCTACAGAGAGGTGTTGGAGCTCTCATTCTTTCACCCACAGTGTTAAAAGGAGCACTTTGAGTTTAAACCAGGCAGAGAGCTTGGTTTATGTTCATTACAACTTGTGATTGTTGTCCCATTACTGTGATGATGCAAAGACTAATAAAGACCTTAAGATTTGGGACAAGAATCTAGAGGAGCCCAATTTGGAGGATAGAGTGTTGCGTTTAGAGCAATTAGAGGATGCTCTTATCCAGGTATGTCCATTGTGGTATGAATTTTCCTTATAAAGCATTTCTCTAATTCATGTTTTTAATTTTTTTTGTTAACTAGTGTTTTTTTTTTGTATGAATTTTTTGAGAGATTCCAGGATGATGATGATCGTGTTGAGATGCCACCCCCATCTGGTCCCTTGCTTCCTAGGTTCCATGGTTCAACACCAATAGCAGGGGGTTCGTCTTCATCAGTTTCAGTGCCACAACTTCCACAAGCAGCATCTTCTTCATTGCCACCATGTTCTCTTCGTGGTGGAAGGAGGAGAGATTAGTAGATATATTCACAATTTACTACTTTTGTCATTGATTAATCATTAGACTTCTAGGCTTGTGAATTTGAACCTTTTTCATCTTGGCGGTGACCAAGTGACATATTTTGTAAACATTATTATTTGAATTCTGGACATGACAAATGTTGACAGTTGCTCACTTGCTGGATAAATCACAATATGCTCTATGTTTTATGTTTTATAATATGCTTAAATGTTTTATGTTTTATAATATGCTTAAAAATTTGATGTATGTTTGTAATTGCTAGAATATAGATGGTTGATGTTCGAATAATTAACCCTTGATGTACATATTAGTAACTACAATGGAATCATGGATGCCATATCTATCTTGATTTATGCAAAAATATGCATGTTTTCATGTCTTCTACAGCTAATTTTGTATTTGGGATGTTTGTTTTGAGTATAAATGCAAAAAAAAAAAAAAATTATATATATATATATAGAAGATGCTTCGCTTCCTAGATTTTTGGAAAATGATGCTTCCACGTCCCCGTTTCGTCCCCGCTTCGTGTAACATTGACCGGGACACCTCCCATCAGGGAAAGTCCGTAAAGAGCAGGGTACTCAGGCTTAGGTGACAATGGGCCATTGTTCCATTGTTATCACTTAGTATAGCTCTTGGATCCTGATGACTCCTCAAGTGTCAATTACCCCATGAGCAGAGCACATTTCAGAGCAGTAAGAAATTTTTCAGAATTTCATCTTCATCTACAGCTTCTATCCAAATTTTGCAACCCTGTGGCCAGTTATGTAAAAATGGTTCTAGTATGTTTATGAAGCCATGTAACACATCTACGTAGCTTAAGATTTTTGCTAGAGAGTTTCACTCTATAGGTTTTCTTTTTCCTCAGCTAATTATTTGTGTTTTTCAACACTTAATAATTAGTAGAGTCTTTCTCCCAAGTAATACCCCAAAGCTAAAATGGGGATCGAAGGTGAAGTCTTAGGTGAGTCCTTGTGTATAGAGTCTACATAAATTATCATACTAGATCATGTCTAAAGTCTCGGGGAATTTGGTTGTGTCTAGAGGAAATTTTTTTAATTGTCGAAATTCCCCTTCTCAAATGGGATTCTATGTAATATCTCATGTAAAGATGTAAAAAGTGTTGTCTATAGAAGTTATAGGGGGTATGAGTACTTAAAATTACACCTCAACTCCTAAACTCTCTATCGAGACACACTTTGAGGGTGGAAAAATAAGTTTAAACCCCTCTAGAGTCATATTTTTTATTTTCCAGCAAAAATGGCAAAATAATTAGCCAAAAATTGGTCAAAAAATTAAAATGAGAGAAAATAAAATTTTCTCCAAGTGGAAATATAATAAAAAAGTGATGTGGACTTTCCCAAAAAAGAATCAAATTAAAAAATGAGAAAAGTCCCATTTCCAAGGCAAAAAAATCCCACAAGAAATTTGTTGGGCTAGAAGAAAAAAAGAAATTCAAGGAAATCGAATTTTTTGGTCCAAGTGGTTATTTTGAATGAGGAAATTTCAAGGAAAATATTTTTGAAGATATTCTAGGGGTCCAAAACCACTCTCGAGTCAAAGAATGGTCCATCCAGCTCATTTATCAAGGAAAACAGTTTTTTCCCCTAGATCTCTGCAGCAACAACAAGGGTTCAAATTTTTGAAGATATTCTAGTGGTCCAAAACCACTCTCGAGTCAAAGAATGGTCCATCCAACTCATTTACAAAGGAAAACAATTTTTTTCCTTTGGATCTTTGCAGCAGCATCAAGGGTTCAAATTTTTTTGAGGATCGAGCCACGAATGAATTCAATACTAGTCATTTTTTCCACTTGGAGAGTTCTAGCTGTCTTATTTTCTATATAAGGATGTAATATCCCTAACCCGGAATATCCCTCAAAACCCTAGCAAAACTCCAACCAAATACGTGCAAATGATATAGTAACCTAGAAGTGATAAATAACACTGAAACAGCATATAATAACATAAAAACGAAAATATAAGCAGATACACAAGAAATGCAGCAAGAAAGGCTAAGCCATTTTATTATACTGAGCAATAAAATGAGTACAAGAGGTGATCAGACATATGGCACCTCAACTTGCACAAGGCAAGTGAAGAAATACTCTCAAAATGACAAGAATGGCCTCCCTGCGTGGATGTTGTTGTTGTGCTACTACTGCTACGAGAAACAAATAAAGATTTGGGGCTGCTCCCCTCCTCAAAAAAAGCTGAAACTCTGGTTTCGGGCTCTACTCAAGAAACCCAAAAAAACCCAGAAAGCTTTCCTGGAATGGCCGACCCCCGAAAAACGCCCTCTTGGGGTTCTGCGCAGTTCCTCAATGTCCTACGCTGCCACTGAAGGAAACCCCTCTAAACTCTGCTTAAAACACTGCCAGAAACCCTGCCAAAATCCTCCAATGAGACAAGAGCAGGACCCCTGCTCAATCTCCCAACATAAATCCACCGGCAAACCCCAATCCAGCACTGCAACCAAAAAGAACTGCGTCCCTCTCCAAGTGCTGTGCAGTCCTCCAAAAAGCTGATGAAATTGTTGCTGAAATGATAATAAAACTACTGCTGAAATACTGATGGAAATACCTTGCCCGAGCAGGCACTCGAAGTCCCCCGGGGCTAAGGGTGAGATCTCCGAACAGAGACACTCAATGCATTAAACATTGCTGCAGACTAGTTTAACAGCCAGCATGCTCAGAAGTCGAAACGACTAGCTCAAAATGCACATAACTGAATGATCCAAAATGAGGGGGTTCCTCTCTATTTTATAGCCTCTGCCTCTCGCAATCCCTAGGCTCACCTCCTCCTACGTGATTCTCCTCTTGCCACGTGTTCTTCCCTCCTGCGCAGTGCCTCCATGTGTCTGCATGGGTCCCATTTTTGCGTCCCACCTTGGCTCCTCTTTAAGTCACAACGTTGTGCTACTAGGAAGTGACTTTTTATTTTTAAAGTGAGTTATGTCCCCTGTCCTCACTTTTTTATTTACAATTAACTATAGAAGGCAAAAATTGAGCAAAATCAAATATTCCAATTAGCCA
>APFE030062024.1:114296-124334 GCA_000404065.3 Pinus taeda | reverse complement strand
CCAATGGACATGTGATGTGAAGTATTGTAGCAGTACTCCCCTAGATGCAGCCACCTCAACCATGCTCACTGTTGCCCACTAACATAGTTACGCAAGTAGCCCTCTAGCCACTTGTTAGTTGTCTCTGTCTGCCCATCCGTCTGTGGGTGATAACTGGTACTCGATGTCAACTCCGTCCCCACCAACCAAAAAAGCCCCTGCCAAAATCCGCCCATCAAACAGCTGTCCCTATCACTGACGATGGTCTTAGGAAGACCATGTAGCCTGAAGATCTCTCTAAAGAACATCTCAGCCACCTGTGCTGCTGTATAGTGTGCGAATATGGCAAAAAAATGTGTGTACTTCATCAATCGATCAACGACGACAAAGATGCAATCCTTGCCCTGTACCGTGGGCAATCCTGTGATGAAGTCCATCGAAATACTCTCCCATTTCCCCTCCGGAATGGGAAGAGGCTGCAATAATCCTGCGGGATGGCTCATCTCTCCCTTGTTCCTCTAGCAAACATCGCACTCCCGGATGTGCTGGAGTATGTCCTCCTTGAGGCCCTTCCATGAGAACCTCTCCCTAATGGCCCTGTACGTTTTGGTAAACCCCTGATGTCCTGCCAATGGTGAATCATGTGATGCTTGGAGTATCTTCTTCTTGAGTTGAGACCCCTCAGTCAAGAAGATCTGGTCCCTGTAATAGATGATCTCATTGACCACCCTGTACTTGTCATCTGCCACCTACCCATCCAGAACCTCACATGCAAACCTGTCCTTGGAGTACTCTACTAAGAGTCGAACCCTCCTGTCTGTATCCAAGCTCACAAGAGATAACGTGGCAGGTCTACGTGAAAGGGCATCTTCTACCACGTTGTTGTTACCCTTGACATACTCAAATGTCAAAGTCATATGCTTCGATCTTGCTGATCCACTTCTGTTGCCTCTCTTGTAGCTGCTTCTGCTCCAAAAAGAACTTGAGGCTATTGTGATCAGTCCTCACCCTGAACCTATTACCCACCAAATACTGTCGGTACTTAGCCAATGCATGCATGATGGCCAGCATATCCTTGTCGTATATAGAATACAATCTTTCATGTGGAAGGAGCTTCCGGCTCTCAAAGGCTATAGGGTGACCTCCCTACTTCAACACTGCACCGATCCCCTCTCCCGACACGTCACACTCCAAAACAAATGGCTGCGTAAAAACTGGCAACGCAAGCACTGGGCAACTACTCATAACCTCCTTGAGCCTGTCAAAGCCTCGCTGCGCCATATCTGACCAACTGAATGCCCCCTTCCTTGTCAAATCTGTCAAGGGTGCAGCAAGCTGCGAGAAAACTTTGACGAACTTCCGGTAGTAAGTACAAATGCCAATGAACCCTTGAAGTTCCATCACATTTCTCAACTCCGGCCATTCTCTGATGGCCCTGATCTTCTCCTCGTGGACTCTCACTCCGTCCACCCCTACGATGTGTCCCAGATATAACATCTCCGTCAGCCCAAACTCGCACTTGGAGAGTTTGGCATAGAACTGTTGCTCCTGTAAGATACGCAATACTGTCACAATGTGCTAGAAATGCTCCTCCCAAGTCCTGTTGTAAATGAGAATGTCATCAAAAAATACCAACACAAACTTCCTCAAGTGACTACGGAAGATGTGATTCATGTAGGACTGAAATGTAGCGGGGGCGTTGGTTAGCCCAAAAGGCATCACCAAGAACTCAAAGTGCCCATAGTGGCACTTGAAGGTGGTCTTGGGAATGTCCTACTCCCTCACGCGAATCTGATGATACCCAGATCTCAAATCAATCTTTGAGAAGAATCGTGCTCCCCTCAACTCGTCCATCAACTCATCGATCCTAGGTATGGGGTACCTGTTCTTTAGGGTCTTCTTGTTCAGGGCCCAGTAGTCAATGCACATTCTCAATGTGTCATCCTTCTTCTTCACCAACACCACAAAAGAAGCAAAAGGACTCATGCTCGATCGAATGTGCCCAAGAGCCAGCAACTCCTGGATAGCCCGCTCAATCTCATCCTGATAGGCCTTGGCGTGCCTATAAGTGGTAGTGATCACTGCCTGTATGCCCTGTTCAAGCTCGATGGTGTGCTCAAACCCCCGATTCGATGGCTGTCCTGGTGGAATCTCCCCAAACATTATGGCATACTGATCAAGGATGGACCGTATCTCTGGATGTACCGTTTGCCCTGTAGTCCTTGCCTCCGATGCACGCAGCTCCACTACCCACTCTATGTCTCCCTTCCGGAAGACTGCCTCCATCCGATGAGCTGACACAGTCTGAGGCGGATATGTGTGTTGTCCCCGTATCTTCTCATGCCTCCCTGTCTTCTCATCATCCCGCTCCATCTCTAGGGTCTTCCAATCCATCGTGACCTTCCCTAGAGTGATAAGCCACTGAACACCCAATATCATGTTGGTGTCTGGGATATCAACCAGGAAAAAGTGGTCAATCAATGTGTAGGTGCCCATCGTCATTGAAAGCGCTGGAACATAACGAGCACATGTCATGGTCTGATCTGCTAGGACCAGGACTGAAAACCCATCAAAGCTCTCTGTCTGAATACCTCTCCGCTCAACCATCTATGCATCGATGAAGTTGTGGGTTGCCCCACTGTCAACCAAAACTGATACCCGTTGGCCACGTACTTTCCCTCGTACGCATAGCGTCAGATACTTGGGAACTCCTCGCAATGTTGCAAGGGCCCCTCCAATAGGTGCAAAAGAGGCACCACCTGCTGCTAGCGGTGGAGGTCACAAAGGTCCCTGTATGGCATGGCTATCTCCTACCTCCACATCATCCTCTTCTCCACTGCTCTCGGAGAAGACCTCAATAAAATGTGCTTTACCAGCAGCACATCTATGTCCTAGTGCCCACGGCTCCTAACATGTGAAGCATAACCGCTTCTTCTTCAACTCCCTCTTAACATCATCCTCGATCTGTACTCGTCCTGGATTCCCCTTTGGAGGTGGAATCCTCACATCCTTCCCCTTAGACTAAAAAGGTTGTCTTTGGGGGTAAGGTGTCCGGGTCCTGGGTAAGACATCCTGTAAGTCCTGGGTCCTGCTGATAACGTCTTGGAGCATGGTTGGTCTAGTGGATCGGACTAGACCCCGAAGTGGCTCTGCTAACCCCTCAACATACATATAGACCCTCTGTGTCGTGGATAGGTCTGGCACCATCACGGAGACCCTCAAGAAATCTGCAATGTAGGTCTTTGGGCTCCCTGTCTGTTTGAGCTTCGTCAGCTCAACAAAATGCTGCTCTGGATCCCTCCGATCAAATCGCTCCATCAATCTCCTAGTAAACTCCGCATATGTCGTCACTGTAGAGTGCCCAAGTGTAACCATCCCGTGAAACCACCAATCCTGGGCCTCGCCATCCAAATGCAATGTTGCCACCTCGATGGCCTCCGGCTCCGACATCTGGCTGAGCAGGAAATAAATGTCCAGCTTCTCCACCCAAGACTTCGTCGAACTGTTTGATGAACCATCAAATGTAGGCAAGTGGAATCTACTCGCTGCACGGTGGGTGTCACCATCATGGTAATGCCAGTTTCCTCTGTGATAATCGCGAGGCCTACTATCCCGCTGGAGTTGAACGAAGTCTCTAAATTAAAGGGCATTTCTGAACTCCTGCCCATATGCCTGGTATTCTACAAAATAATCGCCCATATGGTTGGTCTCTGCCTCCTGCTAGGCTCCGACCCCCCTGTCTGCTCTTAAGAATGTGGGCATGGTAGAGTGTGTAGGGGCATGCGAGGCTACTTGCAGCGCAGTATCACACTGCTCTGGCAAATGATGGGATGCACCTGATCCCTCACCAATCTGAAAAACTCGTAGGCTCTCACGCTGTCTAGCCTCTACTGTCGTGAATCTCTGCCCCATCACCTCAATCTGCCTCGACAGATCCTGCACTGATTTGAGGAGCATATCCGCAAATCTCTTCCCGTCCTCGTCTGCCATCTGCTCTGCATCCACCACCCGCTCTTTCTGTTCTGCGTCAACCACTAGCTCCTCCTGTTCTGCGTCCACCACCGGAACACAGTCTCCCTCTCCGTAGGCATTCTCCAACCTATGTCCACTATCTCTGTATCTCCTACCTCTGTAACAAATGTAGGGTTTTTCCCCCAGTGTCATAGATTGCTAGCTCCACAGGCTGAGCCAGATCTATGCTTTGATACCACTATAATATCCATAACCCGGAATATCCCTCAAAACCCCAGCAAAACTCCAACCAAATACGTGCAAATGATATAGTAACCCAAAAGTGATAAATAACAGTGGAACAGCATATAATAACATAAACCGGAAATATAAGCAGATACATAAGAAATGTAGCAAGAAAGGCTAAGCCATTTTATTATACTGAGCAATAAAATGAGTACAAGAGGTGATCAGACATATGGCACCTCAACTTGCACAAGGCAAGTGAAGAAATAGTCTCAGAATGACAAAAATGGCCTCTCTACGTGGATGTTGTTGTTGTGCTGTTGCTGCTACGAGAAACAAATGAAGATTTGGGGCTGCTCCCCTCCTCGGAAAAAGCTGAAACTCTGTATTCAGGCTCTATTCAAAAAACCCATAAAAACCCAGAAAGCTTTCCTGGAATGCCGACCCCCGAAAAACACCCTCTTGGGGTTCTGCGCAGTTCCTCAATGCCCTGTGCTGCCACTGAAGGAAACCCCTCTAAACTCTGCCTGAAACACTGCCAGAAACCCTGCCAAAATGCTCCAATGAGACAAAAGCAGGACCCCTGCTTAATCTCCCAGCGTAAATCCACCTGCAAACCCCAATCCAACACTGCAACCAAAAAGAATTGCGTCCCTCTCCAAGTGTTGCGTAGTCCTCCAAAAAGCTGATGAAACTACTGCTGAAATGATAATAAAACTACTGCTGAAATAATGATGGAAACACCTTGCCCGAGCAGGCACTCGAAGTCCCCCGAGGCTAAGGGTGAGATCTCCGAACGGAGACACTCAATGCACTAAACAGTGCTGCAGACTAGCTAAACAGCCAGCGTGCTCAGAAGTTGAAACGAATAGCTCAAAATGCACATGACTGAATGATCCAAAATGAGGGGGCTGCTCTCTATTTTATAGCCTCTGCCTCTCACAATCCCTAGGCTCACCTCCTCCTGTGTGATTCCCCTCTTGCCACATGTTCTTCCCTCCTGCGCAGTCCCTCCATGTGTCTGCGTGTGTCCCATTTCTGCATCCCCCTTTGGCCCCCCTTGGCTCCTCTTTAAGTCACAACGTTGTGCTACTAGGAAGTGACTTTTTATTCTTAAAGTGAGTTATGTCCCCCGTCCTCACTTTTTTATTCACAAATAACTATAGAAGGCAAAAATTGGGCAAAATTGAATATTCCAGTTAGCCATGTCTAATTAGGAATATTACAAAGGAAGATCTAAGCTCCTCATTTGTAACAACGAAAAATCTTAAGCTTTTGGCTATGTAAAGTTCTGCTACTTTTGTAATATTTTTCTAAGCAATAAAATAGAATCTTTGGGGCAAATCTATGGTGTTATTCTTCCGCTACATGGTAATATCTTTCTGATCTATTGTGCTTCATGTTTTACTAATGTTATATTTTGTTATTTCCATTAGCTCTTGAAGGTTCATTAGTGTATAGTTATGTTACCTCATCGTTTTGATTTGGAGAAACACTTTAGATAGAGTAGATCTATTGGATTTCAGCTAAACCCTTAGACTCCTCTTTCATTGCGCTATCCAAATCTCTGTAGATCTAACAAACAAAAAAATTGTAAGTGTCTAGAACTATGAAACTGGATTCGCTCAAACTACTTGACATGTCCGAATCCCACGAATCGGACACAATTCGTTGGAGATTCGAATCCCAGAATGGGACACTCGTGTCCTAACGGGACACGATCGAATCTCGGTCGTGTCCCATTAGGACACAACGTGTCCCAATATTGGGATTTGAATCCCAAAAAAGAGAAACCCGTGGGTATAAAAAAGCTTTGTTCTTTCACTCAATTACCATTTCTCTCATTCAGTTTTGGAAACATTGAGCTGTGAGCAAGAAGCTAAGGGTTTGGAGCAAGGTGCTGAAGGTGTGGAGCGTTCGGCAAGGAGATTCAAGCACCCGGTAAGTGCATTTCACCTCTATTTTTTACATTTCTATTACAGCAGTTTGTATATGAATTTTTTTTACAAATTTGTGCATGTTTTGTTTATTTGTTTTACACTATTCATGGCTCAATCAAGGGCAGCAGTTAGGGGGCAAAGGAAGGGGAAGAATGTCTCCATTGTAGATGCCCCTCCTCCCCCAACATAATTAGAGTCTGTTGCAAGTAATGTTGAGGGAAGACTTCCTCCTAAAGACAACATTGAGAAATTATCCCTTGTGGATATATGTCACAAGAGAAGATGGGACAAGCACGAAGGGGAAGGGAGGAGGCAATGTCCAATGGAGATACAACTTTTGCCACATTCCTTTCAAAAGCACATATTACCGTGTGAAATGCCATTTGTTGGCTTTACCAAGTTGTGGAATTGAAGCTTGTAAAGTTGTTCCTTTACAAAAGAGGAAAGAAATGGAAAAGGAGTTTATTGTTGGTATGGGAAATGTGGCTACAAAATCAAGGAAAACCAAGAACGAAGACCCCCTTCCATTTTTGAGGAAAGGCACCATGAAATTTCCATTTGAGAGTTTTATTGACGGACAAGCAACAAAAAGAAAAGCAATTTCACCTGGTCCAATAGACAAGATTTTTCAAAAAGAGAAACAGGAAGAGCTTGATCTCACCATTGCCTTCTTTTTCTATCAAAACTTCATATCATTTAATGTTGCACGCTCACCTCTATTTATTGAGATGTGTTGAGCTCTAACTCACGGGTCTCCATCATGGTATGTGCCTCCTAGTTCAGAGAAACTTAAAACCACATTGTTGACGAAAGCAAAAAAAAAGTGCAAAAAATGCTTGAGCCTATTAAAGCATCATTGCCAACATATGGGGTTAGCATTGTTTCTGATGGATGCACAGATCCAGCACAACACCCAATCATCAACTTCATGGTGTCTTCCTTGAATGGTCTAGTTTTCTTGAAAGCAGTGGATACACTTGGAGAATACAAGGATGCACAATTTATGGGTGAGTTATTTATTAAAGTTATTGAAGATGTAGGTGTTGATTCTTGTGTGCAAATCATTACAGATAATGCCCCTGTTTGCAAGGTTGTTGGCATGATTGTGGAAGCTAAATATCCACAAGTGTTTTGGACACCTTGCATTGTCCGTTCATTGAACTTAGCACTGAAATCCATTGCTTCTGATGTGCTTTGATTGATAACATTATTGAGGATGCACGACATATCCATAACTTTGTGCAAAATCATATAAATGCCCTCACTATCTACAACGAGTACAGCAATCTATCATTGTTGAAGATTGTTGATACACGATTTCCCTCTTCATTCATCATGTTGAAGAGATTGAGGGAGGTCAAGACCGCTCTTGGGGCCATGGTTATTTCTGAGTTTTGGTCTTTTTGGACAAAGACAGATCAAGTAGCCTCTAAAAGAGTGAAGGTCACAATGCTAGATGATGCTTGGTAGAAGAGGGTAGATCTAATTATTCAGATCATGGACCCTATCATTTCTTTGCTTCGATTTGCAGATACGGACAAACCCATCCTAGGAGAGGTTTATGAGGGATGGGATTCCATGATTGAGTCTGTGACGAGGATTATTCTACAAAGTGAGTGCCCCGAGTATGAGACATCACCAGAGGCCTTCTGTGGTACTATACATGATATTCTTGTTAGCAGATGGGACAAGAATTGCACACCTTTACATTGTTTGGCTCACTCATTGAACCTGTTGTCGCACAGATTGACACGACAACGCTCAGACCGGGGGCTGTCACTCCAATCCCCAATCCCTCCGCTTAAGCCTGTCTCCCGCGGCTAAGGGGGGTAGACCCTGTGAGATGATGAAGACCAACTGTCGACCAGTTGGTTGGGAGACACGAGACACGATAAAATAAGCACTAGATGAATTTGATTGATTTAGCAGACCAGTGCCTTAAGAGATTGTTATTAAATCGATTACTTGTTAGATGATTATAGAAACATGAAATGTGAACAGCAACCATTTGTCATCAGCTAAATCACAGTGCTCTTAGAATGACCAAAACGATATCCAGCAACTGAAGATGAATGCTTCAAACCACCACGAGTCATAAACCATTAACTAGATATCATGTTCGTATCTCGACTTTGAAAATTCAGATCCCAGCATGAAAGATAATCATTGAAAAACAACTGATTCTGGCAAAAAATAATTTTCCACAATTTTTTTTTCCCCCTTTTTTTGTGTTTTTTTTATTTTTTTATTTTGTTATTTTTTATATATTTTTTACATATTTTTTTTATGATTTTTTTTTATATTTTTTTTATTTTTATCTTTTATTGTTTTTTTATTATTTAAAATAAAGGTTAAAGAATAAAGATTAAAAAAAAAAGAAACCTAATTCAATCTATTCTAAGAATCAAAACCTAAAAAAAAAAAAATCAAACTAAAAGCTAAACTTTAACTCTTTTTATTTTATATATATATATATATATATTATATATATATATATATATATATATATTTTTAACTTTTGTACAAAATCAAAATCTAAAAATAAATAAATCTAAACCAAAAGCATCATATATACATAAAGTCTAAAAAAAAGGCTAAGTCTAAAACTAAAAGACTAAACATTAACATATATATATACATATGAAACTAAACCTAAAGAGCAAAAGACGTGAGAAATTTTTTTTATTTTTTATTTTATCAAAAAAACTAAACTTCTATCTACGCTAACCCTAAAAGAAATATACACAAATAAAAAGAAATGAAAACCGATTAAAATAAGACCCAACAAAAAAAAAGAAGACGTGAGTTAAATTATGAATGAAATCAATTTTATTTTCATGTTTTTTTAAACCCTAAACTACATACAAAAAAAAAAAAGAAAAACGATTTAGTGTGAGACGTGAATAAAAGACGCATACTACCTAACTATTGAAAACTCAAAATCGATTTTTATTCAAAACTGAACCTATGCTAAATGAGAACGACGCGTATCGTATTCGTCACTGATTGATTTCGGATTTTAGTAAGCCTGAAACCGCATACAGCAAATCGATTTTAGCTTTAATGACAAAGTTCTTACCACTCAGCGTGAAGAAGAATCCGGCTCGGGCTGGCGTTTTTATAGTGCTCTGAAGATTCACGCTGATTTTCCTGACGTCCGCACAAAGGAAATGGCTACGATCTCTTCACGCTTATAACTTTTAACTGTCAACGTACATACCTAGCTTGTCCGAATCAACACAGAGTTCGCTTGTATCAAAGGAAACCGATTTCGCTCGCAGGTTTATACCCACGCAGGTCTGAATGCTGGACGACGGCAGGGGTTCAAATTTTGCGTTTCAACGAGGTGCAATCCTTTTATTTTAATATTTGCAGGTTTGCGTGTGGACTTGGAGAGCTGCGGATGAGTGGAGATAAAACTGTGCAGTGTAAAAAAAAGAATGCAAATCGAAGGCGGCCTGTCAGAAAATTATTCAAATAAAACGCAATAACCACAATTTTGCTATATGCTCCCAAGCTTTACGAATGCAAGAATGATGAGATTGATCACTAGTTTTGCTGCCTGTGGATACAAGAAAACTGAAAACTGCATAAAACAAAACCCTGAAACCCTAGAACAGCTGATTTAATTTACAGATTTGGCCCCTTAACAGCCAGATTCAACAATAAGCACAGAAATATTTTAAAGAAATAAAGATTTTCAGATTTTCACTGTGAAGAACTTCAGAAAATTTTCTCATGCAAATTAAAAATAAACTGAATGATAGACCCAGGATCAAATCCGACTGGGCTCAGCAAAAAAACAATGCTTGTGGGAGTTGGCTGGTTCAGCCGAGAACTTCCCCGAACGCCCACAAATTTCCTTCAGAAAATGTTTTCTGCACAGCTCAAAACAACCATCAGTAAAGAGGGCCAAAATGCT
>APFE030062024.1:82520-104968 GCA_000404065.3 Pinus taeda | reverse complement strand
ATATATATATATATATATATATATATATAGATAATGAATCATACGTGTCATGTTCTAGGGGGTCAACGTGTCCAAATCCGACTCTCAAATCCTCGTATCCTACGAATCCGGAATCCCCGTGTCAGGTGACTTAGGTGTAGAAATTAATTTTGTTCATCAGATATTGAATACTTGGGGATATTCTCAGTTGAATTAACCAACTATTCAGAGCATAGAAGCTGAAGAACCCATAGTGGGGTCATCTAAAGACTTATCATTTGAAATAAGAAGGGGTTTTCTTGATATTTTCTCTAGATCAACATTATTTATCTTTGAATCTCTCTCAAAGTTTTGAGAGCTATTACTAAATAATCTATTGTTTAAAAAGCTAATTAGCTAATCAGATCCATTCTTCTTGTATATACCTATCTCTTGAATTTTTTTGCAGATCTAACTGAAGAACAAGGATTTCATCTCAGATCTGCTTTATAATCATTTTGTTTGCAGATGCAGGCTCTTAGATCTAAAAAGAAATCATTTTTGGAAGCCAAACATTTGTTCAAAGTCAAATCATTTTGGGCATTCTTCTCTAAACTTTTGGGTTTGGATCTTGGATCGATTTTATTTTTTTTAGGGTCGTTAGTCATTTTCTGGAAGTTGTTGGTATTTTCTATGAGGATCGTGTCACTGTGGGGGCACTTAAAATTTGTTGACCCTTTACGCCTCAGTCGCACGCTTGTTTTCTCACAGTCGTAGGCTTAGGGGGTCACTTTCTTCATCCCAACATACGGAATATGACATCTAGAACTTTTGATCAACATTTTGAAGAAGATAAATCAAAAATTTCTGGGAGAAAACACATCAGAAATTTACAAAGCAAAATTTAATTTTTTCAAGGATTTTCCTCATAAACCGTGAGTAGAGAAGAGATTCTTCGTTCTCTACACCGTAAAAAAAATAAAACTAACTTGACATTTAGCTTCTAGATCAAAATTTTAAGAAGAGATAAATTTAAAATTTCTGGCGAAACCACGTTAAAGTTTGGTGAATTAAAATTAAATCGTTGTGGGCATTCCCTCAACTTCTTATTGGAGGTCGTCCTTCTTCATTTGTGTAGGAGGTGTCCCTTTTTTCCAAGCAGCCAAAGTTTTGAGCGAACAGTTAAATCATGATATTTTTTGAAGGGTTAAAATCTTAACATTAAGCCTTATCTTGTATATTAAACTAAATTTAATGTTTTCCTAAAGGTTGCACTCAGCAGGTCATGAGCATTTTCTCTTTCTATTTACACCAAGAGTATTTTCTATTTTCAAATGGCTAACTTAGATCTAGATTGAATTTCATGATTTTGCATTTGTTCTTAGTTACTAACCATTTGAATTCATGAACTTAGATAATTTGTAGATCTAATTTGCATTAGCATTAAATTTACTTTCCTAATTTTCATTTCATTTCATTACTTAATCTACTAATCTCAATAGCATTAAAGCCATTTTGTAGTTGGATCTCATTATTAATTTCATATTGTGCTTCATTAGATAAGTTACATTTACTTTATATTGCTCAAACTAACTTTCAAAATACATTCTAAGTGGAATGATTTCCTTAATTAATATATCATTAAGTCACTTTGCATTTGAGCACCTTAATTTATTGAAGCACTTGTGCTATTTCATTTAGATCTAATTGTCTTTCTTTGTTTCATCAAGTAGGTATTGACTTGCTTCCTTGATTATTGTCTATCTCATTGAAACATTGGATTTGCATTCAATTTACATCTTAGATTTAGTTTTGCATTCTTAAAATCCATCTCCAAGCATAGGCTTCGTTGAATAGAAATTTTGGGACCACCTTCACCACCAATCAATTTAAGGAGCTTGACCGTTAAACAACGGTTAAGACAGTTGACCTTGCAGTTCTCTTGTGGTCGAGCCCATGTAGGAGCGGAGGCACTTGGGTTGTTAGAAGGCACTTGGGTTGTTAGAAGTCCTAGGTAAGTATCGTTAATGAGGCCATAGCCTCCTTCCCCGGCACTTCCTCCAACAACCTTGTTCTAAGACAAGTTTTGACAATTAAGGAATCATGTGCTTCCAAAAACCTGAGTAGTACTCAAAGTGCTTTCCGAAAAGCACCCCATGCACCAACTGGTAGGATAATGCTTTAAGTTTGAGTGCCCTCTTCTGTCGTGCAGAAAAGTGGGAGGGCAAGGTGTCGTGTTCAAGGTATTGGCGCACATCAGTGTACCCAGAGTTTGTGCAAGTAGTGGGGGAGGTTCGCTTGATTTTGTACATTTCAATTTCTTGCTTCCACCCTGAAAGATCTTCTTATTCTTCCTTTCCGCTCACTACTTCTACCACTAGTCAGCATAGGCCATGGCCCTTGATTGTGTGAACTGGTTTGATCTCTAGATCATATTCTTGCAAACCAATCATCCAATTCACTTTACTTTCACCCAGCACTTGTTGAACAAGCAGTGATTTGACTGTTGGGTGTGGAACAAAGATAATGCAATGATTTTTCAATAGATAGGGCCAAAAGTGCTTTACCGCCTTCTATACCGCATAAGCTTGCTTATCCACGGAGGGGTAGTTGATTTCGGGTCCTTGCAGACATGTGCTCACGAAAAAAATAGGTCGCTCGTTGTTCAGATCATCCTTTTGTGTGGGTACAGCGGCGAGAGAAGTGTTAGAAGCAAAGGTGTACAGCAAAAAACCTTTATGGAAGTTTGGGTTGTACAATGTGGGTGCTTCTGCGATACCCTGTTTAATACGGGAAAAAGCATCCTTTTCCCTTTTATCCCATTTATAGATTGCACCCTTCTTCACCATCTTCTGTATCAGCTTAACAATATGAGCATAGTCAGATATGAACTTGCGGAGGAAAATGATTTTCCCCAAGAAGGACTACATGGCCTTTTTGTTCGCTGGGCAAGGAATCGGTGTGACTGCTGTGACCCTGTCCGGGTCTACTATAATCCCACTTTTGGCGATAATGTGGCCCAAGATATTGCCCTCAGATACCGCGAAGATACTTTTCTTGGTATTTAAAGATATCCGGTATTTCCGACATCGCTTGAAATTTTTCTTTAAGTGGCATATGTGGTCTGACCTCTATTTGGAAAATACTTTTACATCGTCAAGATAGACCACAACGCTCTATCCAATCAGCCGACGGAAATGTGATGTCCATAGCATGTTGAAATGTTGCACCGGCATTGATTAACCCAAATGACATTCGCCTGAATGCGAACGTGCCCCACTTTGTGCAAAAGGTGGTTTTAAGTCTGTCAGGCTCTGAAACTTGACCCTCATTGTATCCTGAGTAACCGTCTAGCAAAGAAAACATTTTTGACCCCGATATTGTTTGTAGTATTTGCTCCATGGACGACACAAGGTAGTTGTCTTTGTCCGAGACGTGATTGAGATTTCAGAAATCGACACACAAGCGGATCTCCCCAAACTTCATTCTTATTGGGACCAAAATTGACACCCAAGTTGAGTGTCGCACTCTATATATGATTCGGGCATCCAACAGTTTCCTTAACTCTTTCTGAATAAGAGGCTCAAGCGTTGGATGTACTTTTCCAATTTTTTGTTGGAATGGCTTGGCGCCTTTTTTTATTGGTATCAAATGCTGGATGATGCACGTGTCATAAGTTTTAAGCTCATCATACGTCCACGCGAACACATCTCAGTAATGCTTGAATAGGTGGATAAAGGCTTTTCGTTCCTGTGATGTACAGCGAGTACCAAGATTGACGCACTTCAGATCCTTTTCTATTCCTAAGTTAATTTGCTCGTGCAACAGCATCGAACTATGGATTTTAGCATTAACAAGTCCCCTAAAGCGATTTTGCAGGTCATACAGCTTCTCCAACAATACCACACTCTTTGGGATGAGATTTCCCTTACTTGCATTGGTTGCATCCTGCAATGCCTTCTTGTGCTCGTCCTCATCAATCATTGTGTCCTTGAACACATCAGTGTTCACCATGAAGCACAGTATATGTTGGTCATCATTAAAAATGCATAAATTAGTGATATTATCAGGGACAGATGACTTATAAAGAATCTCAAAAGAAAAACGGTCCCTTAATGGTGACAACCTATCGGCAGCTGCGTTACGCATTCTAGGAACATCAATGATATTAAAAGCTTGGAATTGTGAAATCAAACGCCACACGTCTTGTTGATTACTTTTAAGATGAGGTGACACACAATGTACGGTATCGCGTACCTGTTGCACAACAATGTCTGAGTTGCCTACTACTTTTAGGATCGCAACATTGAGGTATATGGCTCTTTGCAAACCCAAAATAAGTGCTTCGTATTCTGCATTGTTGTTCGTGCACTCAAATTCCAAGCGGTTGGAGATCAAATGTTTTCTTTGTACCAAGTCTATAAAAATGCAATTAACTCCAGATCCCTCTTGCATTTTGGAACCATTAAAGTACAAAGTCCACATATCATATGTACAAGGGTTGGGAACTACACTAGTACTATTATTACTATTACTAATTGTACAAATGTCATTTTCACCAGTTGGACTAGGAAGGAGCTCCAATTGTGTATCTGGTGGGACTAAGATAGCACCCAAGTTGGGTTTCCAGGAAGCAATTGCCGAAGATAAGTTCTGCGAAAGCCACAGGTTCATTTTGTCCAATCAAGGGAGTGACAGTATGTTCCATGTATCTCCCTAAATTCACCTGGATATGATTATTTCAGCCCTTATACAGAAGCCATAAATGTGACCAGTCTGTAGCAAAGTACACTGGTAGCTTATTGGACCAATCTTTGCTTAACAACACTCCATATGCTTCTGGAATGTCCACAATCACTATGTTGAGACATTGGTGGACTCGCTCATCAAATGATAAATAGATAATCATATCTCTGAGTTCACCAACTACATGGAAATGAGTTTTATCCAACTGAATAATTTGTGCATTTGTTTTGTCCCATTTTGCGTTGATTTTCTTGGCAACAAGTAATGGCATTACATTCACCGATGCACCAAAATCAACCAAGCAATTATGTACATTGAAATTGAAGATTTCAAAAGTTAACAGAAAAGGGGGGCAGAGTGTATTTGCATCCATTGTTAAAGCATTGAGTACAGATTCGAGGGAACCAGAAGACGTACCAAATCGAGAAGGATTGTCGAAGTGTCTAGGGGCATAACTTGGTTTGTGACTTCCGGAATGTTGGTCTTACTCTTACTACTTACGGAAGCGCTTTTCGTTGTAGCCGTGTTAACAGACTTGCTCTATGTGTTCTATGTCGAGCTAATAGGTGAATTGATCTTTCCTAACATATTTTCTTTGATTTTCTTCTTCGTCAACTCTGGTGCAATACCTGCCCTTGGCTTCTCAAATTGTACCGGTTGGTCTGCTTCTAGGCCAGACCATCACTTGGAGGTTGTTTGTCGATCGTACTCTTTTGGGCTGTGAGTATGCAATTGAACATATCTACTGTGTGTCCCACACTCGGCGTTTCTTTAGTTGCAGCAGCTTCTGGCTTTTCTTTTGTAGGCTCAGTCTACTCCTCAACCATTAATGCATCAACAAGATGCGTAGCAAGAACACTCATGGCCTGATTCCATTGTGGGCATGTTTTCTCAGAATGGTATTCTTGATGATATGAAGAGTATTGATCTATGCCCATGTTTTCAATATTCAATACAACGTTGGAGCTCTACACAAACTTAGTCAGTCGGTTGTTGCTACCACCTGAAGTTGCAGCCCTAAACAAGTTGAACTTATGAGGCATACTGCTCACAGTGGTCTCGCTTGACATTTGTTTCAACTCTGCGAACTCGTTTGACAGAGTCTTGACAGTACGAGTCAAACTCTCAATATCAATAGTTTATTTCTCTTTGGCCTTGCTTACAGAGGCCTGAGTCCTTTTACATGTGTCTTTGGACTCTTTAGTTGGTTCATCATCTACAATGACTCCAATCGCAAGCAAGTCCTTTTCAATCATGATTGCCTCTTCATAATTTTCTGTCAATGTTTGTTTCATAGTTCTCTTTACAAACTGTGCAATGCTGGTCAACAAGGGAGAAGTGTAATAATCGATGGTGACAGAGTCATGAGGTTTAGTGTTTGCTGAGAATTTATTCAAAATGCAGTTAAACCTCTAATTAAAATCTTTCACTTTTTCCTTTTGCTCCATCTTGAGACTTCCCAGCTCTTTCAATAACATGGCAGGGGTCTTGTCATCAACAAATTTCTCAAGGAAATGTTTCTTAAACCCCCTCCAGTTCTGGATGGAATTCGGAGGAAGACTATGATACCACACAGTTGCTCTACCATCTAAGGTACACGGAAACAGTTTACATACATCATCATAGCGTATCTCAAGTGTTTGCAGATGTAGGTAGAAGTTGTCTAAATGATCCTCTGCGTTTACTGCTTTGTTAGGGTCATACTTCATTAGGAGCTTTTCCGGATGCCTTAGCATCTTTTGTGACACACCCGGTATTGCAAGTGGGCCCTAAGATATCCAATCTAGATCTTGGTCTGCCATGTCCTCTTCATTGTCTTCCCCTTCCTCTTCAGAATCTGATTGGTCTTCTTCCTCTTCTTCTTCTCTGCCCAACCCACAGAAAGTATAATTTGAGAGCACTATGTTATGACCGTCACCACCATTGAAGGTGGGAGCTTGTTCTAGTTTTTCTGTGTTTTCTTCAAAGTCTGCTAACTCTTCAAGGGTGGCGACAACCAACTCTTCGACTATTGAAATCACTATCCCAGTAAGGGTGGTTTGGTTCTTCTTTGGAAAATATGGAAGAGTTTCTACTCTAGGTATCAATCCAATAGCTCTCGCAAACTTTTGGGTGATGCAGCAAATGGCCCGAAGTTGCTTGTATGTAAGTTTGCAAGGTTGTGCAGCCTCAGGCTGAGAAGAATTACCAACGTTAGGAATGCGCGCAAGGGAGTTGTTGGGAATGTTACTGCCTTGACTAGAGGAAGTAAGATTGGGGTTGGTGGGGTTATCAGCCATAAAAGTTTGGCTCCCTCCTAGCACCAGAAATGTTGATGATGTTGGAACCACCAACATTCAGGGGATCTCCCCGATATGAAGTCCCAACTAGACCTCACACCGTTTGGTGTAGGAGTCCCATCTAGTATAAAGGCCCGGTTGTCGAATCCTTAAAGATTTGCCTTGGCTCTAACTGTCAGCAAGAGAGAGGGATGTAATGGTGCCTTCGAAAAGTAAGAAGGTATGCCTGGTGCGTGTTCAATTGCAAATGTGTCAAGGTTCTTCTAATGCATATGAGTGGAGAAAAGTGAGCCTCTAAGTGAGAGGTTGTAGAACCACCCAATAAGAGACACACATGAACCAGAAGGATCTGTCTAACATTCAGCGAAATAGTCCACAAAGGATGTGACAGTTGTTACAACCAACAAATGAAGAAAGATTTGTCTAATATCCTATGGAATGGTCCACAAGGATGTGACAGCAATAACGACCATTACAGCACATTCTCAAAAAGATAAGTACTAAAACAACCAAAATAGTTCAACTATCTTAGCACATGTGAAAGAAAACATGAAATACAAATATCCAGAGAATAGTCTTACAAACATTCATAATCAATGCATGAAGAACATGTTGGCCTTGAAGGCTTCTGTTATTAAGTAAAATTTCCAAGACACATGTTTACAATGTACATCACTAGCTCCAGTAGTGGAGCATTGCAGCCACTCCTTGCTCCTCAAAGAACTAGCTTATCTCTCTAATGCTTTGAGGGAGAAGTCAAGGTGAAAATTTAATTGCTCATACAATGAGGGAGTATATATAACCAAGGGTGACTCCTTGACTACCCTCATCACTATTTGACTTCCTATGACTTTTCAACTTACATCACTCTTTACATTCCATTCGTTTCCTTTGGACTTCCACTTTATAATACATTTTGAATACAATGTACATGATCCACAATAGTGATGTGGCATATGACCACTCATAACATGACATGACATGACACTGCTGACATGGACTGCTTGATGATGTGGCAATGTCAAGCCACTGCAGCTGCTAGGTGTTGGATGTCTTCTTCAGGATGTTTTTCTCTTCACCTCTACATGGCTTGGTGATAAGGAATCTTCAATGATCTCTAAATCTTGAATAGTGGTCGCAAACTAGTGTCCCTTCGCTTTCACTTGATCGATCAACTTGTAAGTTCAACTGCAAGAGAGTCTTTGAGCATGCTTCCCTCCTCCTTCTTCATCATTTGCCATGACATGATAGGGTACCTGTTCTTGCAATTCACTCATGATGAGACGACATCAATCCGGCAACCCCCTAGTCTAAGATGATGCATTCTAATCCACCAACAGAGCCTGGAACAAGTGACACGCTGGGAAGAGGGACTAAGTAATTGCGCAGTTCAGGCTAGGTTGAGGCACAAGACTGCAAAATTTCCGGAGCCAATGGGACAAGATGAAGGGATGGGCACTAGGAGAGCTCACTGCGCAGTTTTGGGAAACAAGGAAGGTTGGGCTACTTCACAGTTCAAGGGCTCAGGGGATGAGCTTGAGGCTTGAGGTTGTGAAGTGCGCAGTTTAAGTCGGGCAGGGGGTCATGATTGCGCAACTCTAGAGGTGAAGGTTGGGGCTTGGGCACAGAAACTACGCAGTGCAACAGTCCTGGGAGGCAGGAACTGTGCATTGCACAGTGCCAAGCTGCAAGGTCACAAGTAGAGCAATGAGATTGCGCAGTGCGGAACTCAAGGGAGGCCCAGTGAAGCTAGGTTGCTCGGTCGGGAAGTTTTTCTGAAAATGGTTATGTGTGGAATAGGTGAGATCGGTGTGAACAGTGATGAACTTTGACTATGATCACACACTTGGAATATTTTGACGACACGACAACATCGATCATCCGAACATACGAACAAAGCATTTCCCTCCGTGCAACAGCTCTACGACAAGTGTGACACCAAGGATGTACTTTCCAACAACCGTGACGACACTTGTGTGACAGTGCTCAAAACTTTGGAAATGAGTGCGACGAGTACTTAAAAGGTTAGAACAACTCATTTGCACAAAGATGGCCTCTTAGAACCACCAGAACAGGCTTATACACATGATGCGATAACCAACATGCTAAAAGACGACACTTTGCCCATCTTGCAAAGGGGAACACAAGGCTCTAAGAAAACAAATGAAATGAGTATCAAAGTTTGTGACAAAAACCAACAAGATCAAGGAAGGCTTTGAAATTGGCTATATGTGCAGGAATTTACAGGGTAAGTTCCTCAGATAGAACAACAAGGGACACCACTCACAAACAGATCACATATCAATACACCAGTATTTTTAACGTGGTTAAAACCCTCAAAGAGGGAAACAGTCCACGACCTGAGCCAACGCGGCCATTTCAAGCAATTTATTAATGTAAAAGAAAAAATTTACATAAGCTTCTCTCATGAACGGTCAGCCTACAAATGACCCTCCATGCTCTTTAAATAGAGATCATGGACCAATCAAGTGTTAAGCCACGGATCAAGTGTCGGTAATACCGAAGAGAGAATGAACCTTCGGACCACTTCATGTCTAGAACATATCGTGACCATCAGATTGTAAGTTACAAAAGTACATAGTAAAGAAACACATTTTACCTAACTCTACACTAGACCAAGTTATACTTAATTATTTCCTATGTGTCGGAATATCCTAACATCCACCCCTTAAGAACAACTTCGGATGGGATTGAAGGATGTACAAATATGACACAATAGGAGAAGGAAGGACACATTAGAGCCTATCCCCCCTTAGTGACAACTTCTTGAACTCCAACCATAAATTGAAGTTTAGTAAACTTCGCCTCTGTCAGAGCCTTTGTAAATATGTCTCCAACTTGATCATATGTGGAACAATATTGCATTTCAAGAACATGGTCATGAATGAGCTTTCTGATGAAGTGCATGTGTAGTTCAGTGTGTTTGATGCGCTGATGTTGGACTAGATCTTTGCATAGTTGAATGGCACTTTGATTATCACACCAAAGTGCAGTCAGATGCTGCTGCTGGAAGCCAAACTCTCACAGGATCTGATGAAGCCACAGGGCTTCCTTACTAGCTTCTACGGCGCTACGATACTCTGCTTCTGCTGAAGAAAGAGAAATGGCACTTTGTTTCTTGCAAGCCCATGTAATAGGTCTAGAACCAAGAGTGAAGACATAACTGGCAATAAACTTCTGATCATCAAGGTCACCAGCCCAATCAGAATCAGTGAAACCAACCAATAAAGTAGATGCTTCTGCACTGTAATGAATCCCAAACTGAACTGTACCTCGAACATAACAAAGTATTATTTTAGTTGCTTTCCAATGACTTTCATGTGGGTTTTGCATAAACCGAGCAATAAGGCCAACAACAAAGGAAAGGTCAGGACGAGTATGGGTCAAATACAAAAGTTTTCCTACAAGCTGACGGTATAAGGTAGCATCAACTTCAGGGGAAGTACAAGTGATTGAAAGTTTGGCTCCATACTGAAAGGGAGAAGGGGTTGGTTTACAGTCTTCCATGTGGAAGTGGTGTAGAATATAACATGCATACTTGGACTGGGAAAGAGAAATACCTTCCTTGGATTGCAAGACTTGAAGAACAAGAAAATAATGCAAGTGTCCTAAGTCTGTCATTTCAAACTTATTTTAAGGTTGGACTTCACATGGTTTATAAGGTTGGGATCACTACCAGTAAGGATAAGATCATCAACATAAAGAACAAGAATGATAAGAGACTTACCCACTTTTTTGGTGTAAACAGTATTGTCAAAATGACACCTAGAAAAGCCAGTATCTAAAAGAAAGCTATCCATTTTGGCATACCAAGCCTGAGAAGCTTGGTTGAGACCATAAAGGGATTTCTTAAGCCGACATACAAGGCTGGAATCTGTTTTTATAAGGATAGGAGGTTGTTCCATATAGATTTCTTCATGCAAGTCCCCATGCAAAAAGACAGATTTAACATTCATCTAATGGACTTCCCATTTGAAGGAGGCAACAAGGGAAAGAACAAGGCGGATAGAGTTCATTTTGGCAACAGGGGAGAAGGTTTCAGTATAGTCAATGCCTTCAACTTGTGAAAAACCATTAGCAACAAAACAAGCTTTATGTTTATCAACTTTTCCATCTAGTCCAAACTTGGTTCTATAAACCCATTTGCATCTAACAAGTTTTCGTCCATTTGGAAGAGGAACAAGATCCCATGTATCATATGCCAATAATGAACGATATTCTTCTTTCATAGTTGTGTCCCAATCTGGATGGCCTAGAGCTTTTGCAAAGGTGTCAGGATCATAATACGTTGAAGCTGGAGCCAGTAAAGAAGAGGCTCTATCGAACTGAGAACGTGTACGTCGTTGATCTGTGGGATCACCTGCAAGAGCACCTGCTGCATCCCAAGTAGCATGGACCCATCTTGGAAGCTGAGGAGCTGGAGGAGAATCTTGAGAAGGTGGGGGAGGATTCTCATCCTCGTTGTCATCATCTGAAGAAGAAATATTTTCAAAAGTATAAGGGATAGAGAGAGGTGGGACATCCGCCGAACTAGGCTCGTAGGCCGATATATTTTCAACAAACTTTACATCTCTTCTAATGATAACATTTTTGGACTTGGATGAAAGAAGTCTATATCCTTCGACATCTTCAGAATATCCAAAAAATTACATTTTTCACTCTTAGGTTCTAAAATTTTATGTTTCTCATATGGAATATGGGCCCATGCTTCACTTCCAAAAACACGAAAATGACTTACATCTGGATTAATTAAGCTCCATGCTTCTTCTAGAGTGATATTCTTTAAAACCTTAGTAGGAGTGCGATTTACTATGTAATTTGCACAGTTAATTGCTTCTACCCAAAAATTAAGACTAAGTCCTTTAGATTGAAGCATACAATTAGTCTTTTCCTTTAAGGTGTGATTTTTCCTTTCAGCTACACCATTTTGTTGTGGAGTATATGGAACAATATGTTGCATTTCAATTCCATGCTCAGTGCAAAACATGATGAATTTGTTGTTAACATATTCAATGCCATTATCAAATCTTAGCTTAAGAATTTGATGTCTAGATTGTTTCTCAACAAAGGCCTTAAAGGCCTAGAACATGTTAAATACTTCACTCTTGAGTTTTAAGAAGTATACCCAAGTGCATCCAGAGAAATCATCAATGAAAATTAAGAAATACTTGTAACTAGAGAATGAAACAACTAGAAGTGGACCACATAAATCACTATGCACAAGGTGTAAAGGGGTTGAGCCGTGCCAAGAGGCACGTTTTTCAAAACTATCCCAATGATGTTTTCCGAGTACACATCCTAAACAAATACCATCTCTGCAAGATAACATAGAAAGACCTATCACCATATTTTCTTTACATAGATTTTGAAGGGAGCGATAGTTTAAGTGATCAAATCGCTCATGCCAAAGTTTGCTCACTCCATCATTATGAGCAACGAATACGGACGGAAGAGTTGATGACCCAAAGTTGTTAAACTTATACAACCTTGTCGAATCATCAGCAATGCCAATACCGAAAATTTGTCTAGGATCTCTTAGGTCCTTAATTACAACATTGTGAGGTGAAAATTCAACAATTTTACCTTCCCCTGAATGAGTCATCTAATATACAAATAGAAGGTTACATGATAAGGTTGGAACATATAATACATCATTAAGTTGACCATTGTCTAGATGAAAAGTTCCAGTCCTTACAACACTCAGAGATCTATCATCACCAACATATATATTTTTGGTGTTACAATCATTTAAAGAAGAAAACATGGCTTTGTTTTGGCCATGTGATAAGAAGCTCCAGAATCAATGAGCAACTCATGAGAATGAGAAGAAGAAGATACAGTTAGTGCATAACGAGCCCGAGATGCTTGACAACCACATGCAAAAAGTGTTATTCCTGAAGATGAAGTTGAAGTTGAAGAGTGTTCCAAATGGATGTTATGCTTCTTGATTGTTGCTTCCAAGGCTTCCATCTTCTTAAAGCATTTGGATTCTAAGTGGCAATCTCGATTACAAAAGTTGCAATGTCTATCAACCTTCTTCCCTATGTTTTTATTTTCCTTATCATTTTGTTGAATTGATTTTACATGTTCAGACTGAAATTGCTTAGGACCCTTGTTTGGTTTAGGACCATTCTTTTTAGGATACTGCATCTTAGGATTCTTTGAATTTGGTTGTTGCTGGGCAGCGAAGGCTTTCTTATAAGAGTTTCCAAGGTTAAGAAGACCAAGATGTAAGAGTTTTTCTTGTTCTCTTATTAAAGAATCACAAAAGGAATCAAAAGAGGGGGACTTGTAGTCTTGTCCTTGAGAAATAAAGGCTTCTCTAGTAGAATGGAAGGTGGAAACAAACACAGAGTAGGTTGGTTCCAACTTAGTAAGAATGTAATAAATAAGGCTACCATCTTCTTTTTTAACCTTAACACCTTCCAAGAGAAGTCTAAGGGTCTTGAACTGGACAAAAAATCTTCAATTGAAGAAAAATTATTGGGGTCCAACGTAAGCAACTCATTTTCGAGTTGATGGGCTCTAATTTCATTTTTAATTCCAAAAACTTTATTGAGTTGTTTCATTGCTTCATTAGGGGTATCAAGTTTTGCAATATGGAATCTAAGGTTTGAAGAAATAGACATCCCGATCAACCGACGTGCTTGATCGTGCCAATTTTCCCATTTGGCTGCCTTATCTTCATCTTTAGGTTTAGTTTCTTGGGCTGAGGCTATTCTGTGAAGACCTTTACTTCTAAGTAAATCCACAATGTAGGACCACCATTGGAAGTAGTTTGTGATGTCAAGAATAACTTGGCATGGACTTTCCATTTTAATAAAAACTGAAGCTGAAGATGTTGAAACTAAGTGTTCCAATGGAAAGGTTTCGAAAAATTAGGCGGATTCAAAAAAACAGCTTTGAAACGGCTTCCGGATGAAAAAGTTATGGATTTTTTGAAGAACATTTGTTGAGGATGTCAACGAAGTGTGTGACTATGTGGAAGTGAATGATAATGTTGTATTTTAAGAAAAATTCCCCCCTCCAAACTTAATCTAATTAGCTCGCTTAAAAAAAATAATAATAATAATGTGACCCACTTTTATAAATAAGTGAAAGTCACTTTTACAGTGGTACTTTATGAGCTATCCACTAAATTTTAACTTAAATAAAAGATAAAGAGACTTTAGAATTATAAGTGACTCACTTTTTATAATAGGTGAGAACACTTTTACATAAAGTAACTTTAAAACATAAGTTATATGTGCCTTTTGAAAAAGTAGCTCAACAAAAAGAAAGATTTGAACTCAAGACCTCTATTCTCATAAAATAACTTTGGACCAAGCGAGCTAGTTTAAAAGGTCAGTAATTTTTTGAAAAGAGGAAGAGGGTTTTTTTTTAAGTCATTGAAGCTTTAGGGTGCGTGCTTACTTGAAAAAACCCTTTTTGCCTACAAAACAAAAAACCACACAACCCAACATGGACATACAAAAAAATACCAAACCTTATGGCTTGAAGATAGCGTTCGCCAGAAACTAAATATTTTCCTCAATGTTTCTGATTTTCCGAGATCACACTAAGGCGTGGCAGAAAAGAGCATACACATGAGAAAAATCCTTCCTTTTTGTTTCTGATTTGCCCAGATCGCACAGAGTCACGAGGCAAAGAGCATACGCAGAAATGAAAGGTATAGATCAGGTAATAAAAAACAGAGAGATAAATAAATGAAATAAACAGAGAGATAAATAACTAAAACCGCAAATAAAGACTGTATACCTCCAGATCTTAAAAATGACGTGGCTAAGGCTCCCGGAAACCTTTTCACATGAAATGAAAGGTGTTCCTCACTAGAACAAATGCTCCTAACACAATAGAGCAGTTCTCTCGGCTGAAAGCGGTCAGAAACAATAGATCTAGGAAACGACAGTCAGATGCAGTTGTACCGGCTTCTGATTTGGATCACCAACAAATGCGACCCTCAAATAGCATTGATACCATAAAGGAATTTACAGGGTAAGTTCCTTAGATAGAACACCAAGGGACACCGCTCACAAACAGATCACAAATCAATACACCAACATTCTTGACGTGGTTAAAACCCTCAAAGAGGGAAACAGTCCACAACCTGAGCCAACGCAGCCACTTCAAGCAATTTATTAATGTAAAAGAAAGAAAAATTACATAAGCTTCTCTCATGAACGGTCACCCTCCAAATGACCCTCCATGCTCTTTAAATAGAAATCATGGACCAAACGGGTGTTAAGCCATGGATCAAGTGTTGGTAATACCGATGAGAGAATGAACCATCAGATCACTTAATGTCTAGAACATATCGTGACCGTTGGATCACCTCATGTCTAGAACATATCATGACCTTCGAATTGTAAGTTACCAAAGTACATAGTAAAGAAATACACTTTACCTAACCCTACACTAGACCAAGTTATACTTAACTATTTCCTGTGTGTCAGAACATCCTAACAATATGCCAAAATTTTGGAGGGGGTTGTAGCAGCTACAACACCAACATAATGACAAATTGCACCAAAAATTGTACCAAGAGCTGAGCCATTTTATTAACTGAGAAAACAAGGTACATATAAATGAAGAAGAGGAACCTCGGCTTGTTATAACAAGCTAGTCAATTCCCAGGTAAAAATGAAGCTGCCCAAGTGCTGTAAACTGCTCTCCCCAAGTCTTTGCGTTGGCCCAGAAAATTCTGCTATTGTTAGTTGGAATGGAGTTGGTGTTTCGGCCCTCTAAACTGCTCGAAAAATTCTAGGAAATTAACTGGAACCTCCTCACAAGGAACCAAAAATAACCCAAAGAAATCTCACGGACCAAAGTGGTGGAAATGGTCCTAGAGTGAACTGCGCCCTTCTCCAATAATTTATGTTGTCGGTTGTTGACTAGAACATTGATTTCTACCAGAAATACTAACCAAAAATTCTACAAAATTAACCCTGCAATCCTTTCACCAAACCCACAAAAACCCAAAAAGCGTTTGGGTTGAATCCACTGACCCCCGGTGACCCCCAACAAGTGCAAATCACCCAATCTAGCCAGAAAACGACCCACAATTTCATATTACAGAATTATGCCCAAATTTACCACTATCTAAATTCTCCCTTGAGGTATACCTCCAATCTCCGACCCTTATCTCTCCACAATTCTTCTCCCTTCTTCCCTTGTGTAAGCTAATCCCGAAACTCCTACGCACTTTCAAATGAAGAGAATTTTGTCGCATAGGTTTGTTGCTCTCTATCCCTGCAAAATCACCACAAAATTCCCGACTCCAACTAGGAAAATCTTCTTGCAAATAACCCAAACTCCAACTCATTGTATGTTGGACCATAATGAATAACTTGAATTACCTCTACGCTTAGGAAATACGCAGAGCTGGGAATATTGTTGTCAATGAAGCTCTATGAAAGCCCAGCAATGGACTCTCTGAATTCCCAATTAGAGAGGCACTCGAAGTCCTCTGAAGATGGGGTGGAATTCCACCTGGAATTCTTGTGCTAAACAACACTCTACCCTTGCGCTAAACAACCTCAAGAGAAGATGAAGTGTTAAGTGTAACAGTGAAAAGATGATCCGCAAAATGAGTCCCTCCTTTTATATTTTCTCTTCAACCTTCTAGACTCTTTTTAACATTATTTCATTGGTGTGGGCCATTTTCCACTTAGTTCCTTTTTCCACCATTTTGATAAAATAATAATTTGCCGCCAATCTGCAATAAAATAATACTTGCCACCTTTTTGCAAAATACTAGTTTCCCCTTTTAATTAATATTACCAAAACTAGGCAAAATTCCCCTGCTCACAAAATTGGGCATATTACAGTACTACCCACCAAAAATTGCTTGTCCTCAAGCAATGCATAAACAAGCACTCTTTCTTACCCAAATGGCTAATGCAAACAATACCTGAGTCCCAAATGTCTGATTAAGTCATCCCTATCCCCAACACTATCATGTCATGGAGTCCCTCGATACCAAGGTCCCAAGCCATCTTGATCAACGTGAAGCACCCCTTGCTCCACTCATTGTCCAACCTGGTGCAGGCACCCAAAGCCCTTTGCATACTGTCAGTAAGTAGAGCATCATGATAATATAAATTCTTGATCAATTCATCATTCAACTACTCTAATAAGTTATCTTTCTCATTCACTCGAAGGGTGGACTCCTTAAGATACAATCAAATCCCGGTGGCTAATCTCCTCCTGCTAATCATCCCTCCATGCTGGTGAAATCCCCCACGCGAACAACGAATCACTAAAATCCAATGGAAGATCAAAATGATCTCCCCTTATCGAAACCAATCCATCCCTAAGGGTAGTTGAACTATCCAGTACTGTGATGCCAAGGTCCCTTGCTCATTGGAGGAAGAAACTATCCCGCTAACCATGTGACACTTTGGTCATGACTAACTGCCACACATGCTCGTACCAGATCCTCCTGTCCTGTAACTCTCGAAAATAATATACGTGATGATCGAGGTTATGCCCAACCTGCCCAAGCGACTCAGCGATGCCAAAGCCTATCACTCCATGGTTCGCCCAAATCCTAAGCAACAACCTGCCTCACCATATGATGAAGACCTCGATGATCCCCCATGTGTCAATCTGAGAATGAACTAGATAATCGACTATCCTAACTATACTCACTAAGAAATGGAGTGTCCCACCAATCAACTGGATCCCTAGATCCCATAGCCATACTAGAGGTCCACAACTCCCAATCCTCATTTCCTATTGTCGAGACATGCAGAAAGCTATTGGGACTCCTCTGTGCCTCGTCTTTGACCCCTTTATGTATCCAATAAATTGGCACCAAGCCACACAAAGAAACCTGTGTATGACAAACTGCTCTTCTCCTACTAGACCACACAAAGAAACCTGTTATCCCAGCTCGTGATGATGTGCCTCGATACTGCCTGGAGCCTAGGCATCCTCCTGCCAATGAGGACTATCATCCCCTGTACCTCATACTCACATAACACCTTGGGTTGTCTTGTTGATAGTGCACCCTACAGCTACCTCACGGTCACCTCCCTAAGCCTGCACCGGTCAACTCGTGCCCTAACCAAATGCCACCACCAAGAAGTCTCTCCCTGGATACTCTATGTCCCAACTAACTGTCTTGAGTGAGCCCCTCATGTCCTTCTGCTCGTGATGAAGGTGTCAAGGGACAACATCCAACTCCTCTATGCCTACAAATAATGTAGAACTGAGAGAGGTGTGCGAGTCCCCATGGATATCATCAAATGATGCTCATTTGTGTCCTCATCAATCTTGGGTGATCGATATCAAATGGCATGCATGTCGTCCCTATCAGGCAATCTCCCTAGAGGTAATGCTCCAAAATCCCAATGGGAAGCATCACACATCACTACATATGATCAAGCATCCTTACACTCCCCTACACAAGAACATGTATCTTTGTGCCCCTTAGCACACAAATTCACCTAGTTGCACACCTTTGTGCACTGCCGAACACCACTATCAGCCGCCATAACATCCTGAATCATCTAGTATCCCTCTTGTGACGAAGTAGCTGTCACTCCATGCGAAACCTCAAGGTATTGTGAATTTCTCCTCCTAGGCCACACTACAAGCCCACACAACACGGGACTCCTTCGTGCACCTCTTTGCTCCCCAGCAAAACATTGAACTCTGTGGCACGACTTTATGCACCATTGAACACCTACGCCAACTGCCACACCACCCTACATTCTCAGCCATCCCACATGCATCCATGCATCTGCTAGTGAATCCATTACATGCTAACAGAAATGATACTACTGTGCCTAACCTCAATAGCTCCTGCATCCAATATGCCAATAAGAGAGCATTGTCTCCATACAATGCCCTGAATGATGGCCTATTGATGGCACCTCCTCCAACCAGCCCCTACCAGAGTATGTTATCATCCTACAATCCCATGGACGCCCAACATCCCCGGACAACCCGCAAAGTCTACATGTCACTCCAGCTCGATGCTAGTGTGGATGGAACGCTGAAAGTGTGTGGGTGCTCGGTCACCAAATCTATCACACTACTAATACCATCACTAACCAAGCCCATGCTATGACAAGGAATCCCACCTAGATCCCAGCAACAATCTGGCCCTCGTACTCCTTTAGTAATCCATGACCTCTGTTGAAATGCAGCCATGGATGTAACCAACCACCTAACCTACTCCATCGGGTACTGGCTTAGTACCTCTCGCCATCCAATCACAAAGGAGGGATCGAATGTACAATACTCGTGTACAGCACAAGCCCTACTGACCCGGTCATCCCATATGAATTGTCTCGACAACTCCACCTCTCTCAATCCAATGCATAAGGGTGAGATAATAACATTGTGGACCCCCTCAGCGTGCCTTTGAAACGAACTGTGTTGAAATCCCAACGTGTGCTCTATTGAAGAAATCTAGGGCATCGGCGTTAGGATATTTCCTCTTCATTAGTAACTGCTTGTGAATGCATTTTTAAGTTCTTTAGATTAGGATCTTCTTGTTTAGATTATTAATATTCTTCTTCATCAAACAGTAACCAATGCATAAACAAAAGTAGACAAGAGGCGTAGGCTTTCTACCAAGGCCAAAACCTCTCACTCTTTGAGAGGAAAACCCGCACAAAAATCTTCTTATAGAGATTCCAATTGACAAATACCAAGACCCTTGACAAAGGCACTTGACACAATTTTTCCTTCAAGGCACTTGTCACTATCTCTTGCACTCTTCGGCCTTCACATCACAGTCTTCCTTCTTCACACTGTAATCCTTTTCCTTCGCTCTGTTACGACACTGTCTCTTAAAGAGTCTCAATCTCCTTTTCTTCGAAGACTTAGACATGTGAAAATTTCTAAGCTAAAATTCTACTGCAACAACTGATTTATTTCACCTACTTATTCTTCTCAATAAGTTATTTACGAAATCCCTTCAGTAAATATTAAAATAAATTCTACTGCAGTTATCACATAATTACACATAGAAAATACATGCACAAGAACCAATCACATCAACATAGTTGTTTTAGGACAATTGTCCCTAGAAAAACCCAATGTGAGAAAACCGGTGCAACGGATGAGCATTTTATTAATCTTCAGCAACAATCACTTTGATAAGGAAAGGTTTTACAGAGAAACTGAGAGAAAACACCTGAGACTTTCCCCCGGAAACCTTCTAACACTTTGGAGACCCTTCTCCCACTTTTGCGTCACTATGTGTGGCTCAGCATGGCTCTGAGTGGCTCTGAATCATCCTACGTGAGGGCCATGTCTCCCCTGGACTGCATCTCCCTTTGCATTGTCTCTCAATGTTCCTACATCACCTCCTCCTCAATCACTGACTGTTGTTGATACCCTCCTCTTCCTCCACCCTACAACTCTCCCTCTGAAATCGATCTCCTCCTAAGAATCTATTTTCTTTGAGATACTAAGCATATGTCGATGAGTTTCCGAAGTGATCCTCAAGTCTTCTCATTAAGTCTCTAATCAATGGCTAAGATTGAAACAGACTTGATCCTCGTCTCTCAGAAGTTTGTCACCCTTATCTTTATTAATACCCATTAATTTTTATTTTCCTAAGATTATACTTAGGACCCATTAAAAATATTAATTATTTTAATAACTCCTTATCCGAGTGGAATTTATCCAAACTATTTATGGGTCTTGGATACCTCTTGTGCCTTAGCCTCTCCATCAAATTCAAGGCTAGAGCACATCTAATGCTACCAAAAATCAACAAGACACAGTCCTTGGCTTCCACTGATCTCTTCCTCCAGTCCAAGAGAGACTCTCTGTCTTCGGTCTTTCGTCTATCACAGTTCAATGCTTCATATAGCCATTAATTGTATTAACACTATCTTGGGACAATCTTCGGTCCTTCGCTAATGCAGAACTGATGAGACAGACTAAGCCCGAGAAAACTTGAGATATTTATGCACTAGTAGCAGCCTTCCTTACTCACTGTAATACCCCTTCCCTTCTTTGCTCTTAGATCAAAGATGTTTGAGATTGCTTGTCGTTTATGAGGTGAGGTCACTCCATATATATAGTGATTTATGCTTTCTATTTAGGCCAACATGAGATCTTGGAGATAAGCGGACATTTCCTTAAGGAGCACACTATCTTTCTTTTAGCCGACTGCAAGATGTATAGTGACAATGTCTTGGAGTGCAATTTTGACATGTGTAACATGACTTCATGACTTCTTAATTATATTCATGACAAGAAAACAAATCCTAAAGACATCAAGAAGAAGTCTTTGACCTATGAAAGACACTTCTTGCTCATGAAACCCATGATGCAAGGAATACAATAAAGACATTTGTTTCTTCTATACATAAAATCATAATTACAAGTCACTATGAAGACCAAACCCAGTTACACTTCCTTCAACACTCCCTCTTAACTAGGGAGGTATTCATAATGGTACTTGGCAATTCTCAATCTGAAGAATTTCTCATAAGAAGAGTCGAATTGGTAACACATGTTGGAATTTCTACATCTAACTGTTAGAAATCCTTCATGTACTTTCTAATTTATTTACGCCTACTTGTTCTGTTTAATTAACAAGTTATTTACCATGTAAATACTGAAAATAAATACAAGTACATGCTCAACACATTACAGATCATCAACTGAAGGAAAAACAAGCACACAAGTGACACCATTGTTTTTGGACTAATGTCCCATGAAAGACCCAATGCGGGAAAATCGGTGCAACTATCTAAGGGTTTCATTTATTAAGCAGTTTCAGAATACAATCTGGGTGCCAAATCCATCTCACCCAACAGAGAAAAACCTCTGCAGTAGTACCTCTCTACTTTGAAGCAAATATTATGGCTGAAACCACAAATAAACAGTCTGATAGCTCCACAACTCCAATCTGCCCCACGAAACCCCAGCGTCACCCTCCAAGGACTGTGTCATCTCTCTCTAGCCCAGCGTTAGCCCAGCATCACTCTGGCTTGGCATGCATCAGCCTCTGCAGCCACTGCGTCAGTCCTCTAGCCCTCTGCACCACTCACGTTGGCCCTCTAAGGCACTACACAACTCTTGGTTGCCCTACGTGAACCCTTGGCTAGTTCTGCGTCCCTCTCTCTGGCTACTGCACTGATTCTACGGATGTTATCTTTCTCTCTCTGCTTCTATATTCACTACCCCTCAGCTGCAACTCTAATCACTCTCTCAACTTTCTCAGCAAACCCAGCCCAGAAAGTCGAAATTTTGATCTCTTGGTGTGTTCTCCAAGGAACCCTCAAGCCTCCTCTTATACTTTTCTCGTTGACAAATCAACGGCCAAGATTAAGTCCCTCATCAACAGCTAAAATTAGATCTGGCTTGATCCATGACTTTTGGACCCTTCTAACATAGTTTTATATTAATTCACATTAATATTTTATTTTCCCTAAGTTTAGACCTAGGGACTCCATTAAAAATATTAATTAT